>JAOVVB010227935.1:0-10449 GCA_028570985.1 Heterobranchus longifilis
CCATCATCCATCATCCATCATCCATCATCCATCCATCCATCATCCATCCATCCATCATCCATCATCCATCATCCATCCATTCATCATCCATCATCCATCCATCCATCCATCCATCCATCCATCATCCATCCATCCATCATCCATCCATCATCCATCATCCATCATCCATCAACAACAACAGACCTAACCTGGACTGTGGGAGGAAAAAAACTCCACACTAATAGCAGGCATTTGAAAAGAAAATGTATTTAGGCCACCGTTTAACCTTTGACACAAAACAGCGCATTGAATTTAGTTTAGAAAATAAATCAATAAATGGCCAAAAATAGGAAATCCAGCGGATTTACAATCCGATAATTGAGAGTTGACGATGCGAGGCTTACAGGTTGTTTACCTCAGCCGTGTTCTGTACTGAACATGTGTAATCCCTGGTGGAGATGAGCAAATATGGTATAGTTTAAGGCTAGTTTAAGCATGCAGAGGCCCTCTGCACGTCCAAGACTCACCACTAGGCTCCTAAATGCTGCGGTTGCCTTTACAATGTCAGCATAGTCTGGGTGGGCTTCCTGTGGAAGAAAACAACAACAGATCAAACATAGCAGCCTGAGTCTACGACTGGTAATTTAACACACACTCTCTGGTCATGCAGTAAACTCTACACATATTGCAAAAACATATTTTATTGTTTCTCTGAAGCTTTTGATAAGATCTGGGACCCTGCACTGACATACTTTCAGGGTAAGGACTAGTATGTTGTGTGTGTAAAGCACCTTGCCCTGTATATTCCTTTTTTATTATTATTTACTATGAATGTATACTTTTGTACTGCTTTGTGTTTAATTTAACTATGACTGCGGCTACCGTTACCTAGGATGTGCTGTGTCCTTCTGGGTTTTGGGTGGGATTTTTTCTTTCCCTTTTTCATGTTCATATTATTGCTATGATCTAAAAACTAATAAACACATGTTTTTTTCTTGAATCGAATCGTCTCAATGTTAAAGCAAGACAAGTGCACATACTAAGTATGTTGTGATGTATAACGGAAGTCAGAGATCAAAAGAGATAAAGACTGAAGGGTTTTTAACTTCCATTAACATACATTGTCAGACTTTAGTGGTTGTAAATCAAATCAACACACTGAATAGTTAAAAGTTGTCTAAACGGTGTTTTACAGATACACTGTACAGATATGAATACAACATTCTGATAGTATTTTCAATTCCTTGTGTATTATAGAAATGTATTGAATTATATTTCCGTTTATATTTAGACAGAGTGTTTATTTTCTCCTGTACCTCCACATGTCTCTCCAGCTCCTGCAGCAGCGTCGGGTATTTGTCGAGTCTCATGAAGGGTTTACTGAGACTGGTGGTCAGCGTCAGGATCCCTGGAGCACTGGCTCCCTGGCTCTCCATGAACTTGTCGAGTTCCTCACTGTTAAACACACAAACAAATACGTTTTTATGCACAGTTAAGGTTTTAACTTCTTAGATTTCATCAGTAAATTGAAGATATATTACAATATAAAGTACAGTAGGACTGGGATTCATGTATTTTGCATAAAATAATGGTCATCTAGTCAAATTTCAGATATGCTATAATACCTGCATACTGCAAGAGAGTCGTTTATTAAATATTATGCTATCTGTGTAGTAGGGCTGCAACTAACGATTATTTTCATTATCGATTAATCTGACGATTATTTTCTCGATTAATTGTTTGGGCTATAAATTGTCAGAAAATAGTGAAAAATGTCCATCCTAGTTTCTCAAAGTCGAATGCGATGTCTTTAAATGTCTTGTTTTGTCCAAATATATTCCGTTTAATATGATATAAAACAGCGAAAAGCAGGAAATTTCCACATTTGAGAGGCTGGAAAAAGCATTTTCTGCCATTTTTGCATGAAAAATTACTTTAACAATTAATCGATTATCAGAATCGTTGGAGATCATTTTTCAGTCGATCGACTAATTGATTAGTCGACTAATTGATTAGTCGACTAATCATTGCAGCTCTACTGTATAGATAGATAGATAGATAGATAGATAGATAGATTAACCCCTTAATAGCAACTTGCCATCATATATAACTTCCTTATTATATTGGTGTGTGCAGACACTAAATTTGGGAAAACTGCTTTTAGTTTTTGTGCTGCACACACATTTTTTTACAGCACACTGTAAAACATAACCATTGTACCTGTAGGTCCATTTAAAACCATGATTACAAACTACTTTGCTCTTGAATGTTGAATGTGTTTTTAAACTGTGCTCTATTGTTGTCTGGTTTTCTCCTTAATTTCTTTTTTGTGTGTGTGTGTGTGTGTATTTATTCTGTTTTAATTGTACTCTAGACAGCATTGGAAATGAGGGCATGCCCTCAATGATTCCTCAAGATTTAAATAAAAGGTTGAGTGAATGACGGGGAAATTTGTTTTTCCACAGAGGGTGCAGTGTGTGTGCCACCAGAACAAAGATACATTTACATACAACAATGTAACACAACTAAACATGAATACATTTATACAATATACCTGAAAAATAAAAAGGCACAATGTAATCATATAATATACTCATTTACTCACTGCATTATTAAAAGCTCTCTGAATAGGTAGTGAATTCAGATTTTGTGACAGCGAACCCATGAAATAAATAAAAAAATAACCCACTTCCTAATGAGGCCTGGAAAGTGGGCCTCGCATTTAACCACTTGTTTCCATTTATTTGTCATTGCTGTAAGAACGACTAATATAATGATTAAAAACAGACAGTATTTCACACCTGTGGTGCATGCGAGAACAAACCACAAGCAACTGTACTGGTGCTAATAAAGATTAAAAGGTGGCATAAATGAGCTCATCATTTTTTTGCACATTTCCTCTTCAGTGCAACACGCTCACTTGAAACACGCAAACTTGAACACATGCTTTAAAAAGGAACACCATTCATGAGTTTCCATGATGTTCTGCATCATGATCAATGATACCGTATCCTGTAGCAACACTAACTGGTAACATTGAATAAATGTGAATGTCACACACAAAAAAAAGACTCCTGCAACTGAAATGCAAATGTGCTTACTGTGAAAATACGCCTCACCGCAATTATTGTATCCTGTCAACTGCGGGCTTCCTGTGTGTAATTCAACCTAAACTGCAGCTCACAATGTAGAATCTGACAACAAGCCACTTCTACATTACTCCAGATTTAAACTCGTGTTTTGCTTTTTAACAGCGACTGTGATCTGTGCAATACAGATTCTTAACAGCAGGTCCCACTCACTGACAATGATGCTTTTTAATGTAACTACAAAGACACTTCCAGTACACAGGGACATACTTTACAGGCGCATACTTTTTCTTTTTACTTTTAGTACATACTGCGGTGCAGCTGCCCTCATAAAGTACATACTGCTGCATGCAGTATGCATACAAATGGGACATACTACTTCATCATACTCCATTGCACCTTGAACTTTGACCTTTTTGCTCATGCTGCGCAAAGGATTGTGGGTCAGAAGAGCCAGAAAGGCATGCTGGCTTGCATACTGCAAAATGCGACCGGATGTCCGGACATCCTGGTATTTTTGACATACGATGTATTGAGATATGGTGGTATGGGGTACTGGGACGCACAGTAGGTGTAACTGCTCAGACTCAGTTTAGCCTCCTGGTCATTTACAGATGGGAAGCCTGACACCTTGTGGTTCAAACATAAACTACAGCAACAGAAAACAACATGCAGGAGTTCAGAAATCACACAACAATGTCCCATGTCAACTTTTTCCTAATATATGAAACAAATTACTGTGAAAATGTAAGCGAAGTCTGAGGATATTTAGTTTGGCTATAACACAATACAGGGTGCATGGCTGAGTTTTGAGCAGCTGAATTAAATAGTTAAATAGATTTTCCTTTCTCAGACCATTTCATCTGAATTATTTTTAGGGACAGGAGGAGGTAAAACTACAGTATTTCAAGCTCAGATAAGAAAAAAAGAAAAAAAATTAATTAAAAATTATTATTTTTTATTATTATTATTATTTTTTTTTTTTTTTTTTTTTGCTCTCTTTTAATTTTTAAATTTTTATTTTTATTTGTATTTATTTTCGTTTCTGCAATATTTTCAGTATTAGAATGATTATATTTATATCGATTTGTCTGTATCACTGGGTGCATTTTTTTTTTTTTAATTTAAAAAAGAATTATAATATATTGTCAATACATGCAAACATATATCGACATTGTACAAACGGATTGTATATATGAATGTATTGCAATAAAAGTATTTAAAAAAAAAAAAAAAAAAAGATAAGAAAAAAAGAGTCTGAGAAATAAAGATCATTTGTGCAGCAGACTATTGTAATTTTTTCATATTTCCTACCCAGGAAATCATCTTGTGACCTCTGCTGATGGATATCATAATTTAACGGATGTTGTTTCTGTTTTGGAAAAACCTTGTTAACAACTATAAAGTTGTAACATTCATTAGTTGAGTGAGTTTTCCACCATGAGGCACATTAAAGTCAATCAAAAGCCTGAAAACATCAACCTGACTTCTCGTATATTCTTTATATTGTGTATTCTATAGATATCGTTAATATTTATAGAGTATGCTAAGGTTCTTTCTTGTATTCTGTATTGAGCTATTTTAGATGTATTTTTTATTTGTTGTGTTTTCTATGGATATATTTATTTTTTCTTGTGTTGATACATACTGTATATTTACTCTTCCTGTGCAATGCCTGGTTTACCTGCTGCTGTAACATAAGAATTTCCCAATTTCTGATCAATAAATTACTATCTACCTATCTGTATATCTATCTGAATTTGGCTAAATGACTTAACACAGATGTCATGTGACAACAGGGCTCTACATTTGCACTATTCATCCCAATTCTCTCGATATCTTCATGAATCAGAATGAGACTTGACTTTGCTGTGGTGGTGAGTGGCTGTGTTGTGTGCAGAGCTGACCTGTGGTCAGTGAGGATGCAAACAGCTGAAGGATGACTGGAACAGTAAGCCAGGTACAGAGTCTTGATCTGACACATCAGGTTTAAATAGCAGCCCGCCACTCGCTGCTGGCCCTCGGAGACTCTGCGAAGTCAAAGAGACGGAGACGAGGTCACAGAGGTGAAAAAAAGAGTGAAGAAAGAGGTTGGGGAAAAGAAGAGAGATATGTGGGAAGAGATGAAGGGAAAAGGCTCCTGTGATGATATACGGAATACTTTTTCCAATAAATAACAAGCTGCTATTATTCAGACCGTCATTCAAGTTTTATCCTGTCAAAGATGTTTTTACAGACAGGACCGTTCTTGCCGTTTTGAAACCCGGCAGAATACAAGTCTTAACAGATTTCTCATCACATCAACAGAACACCACAAAACCATAATATCTTAAGATTTTTTTAAAACTGAATTCAAATGTCAAGTCATTTCAAGGCCTCAAGCTAAAATTATATAGTTTACCGCATTCCTACCGACCATTTTCTACCATACCTTCATGAGTGCATTTTCACCCCAAGGCAGAATTTAAAAAAAATACTGCAACAGTCAATAACATAAATATAGAATAGAAATATTACAATAAAGAATATGTAAAAGATATTATAACAAATATGTACATATTTACAATATAACTTTTAGAATAAGAAAAGAAAGCTGTACAGTTTTGTGCAGGATGTGCAAAAATTGTTCAAAACTCATTTATTTTCAGTAGTTTCGGATGTCAGGAGTTTCTCCACCAGCGCATGAATGCACCAAATTAATCAATGTGTGCAAACATAGTAACATTAAGAAAAATATGTTTGGCTGCAGGTTCACTGTGATGGATTACCGATTTCAAACTTTGTGATCAGTCTTTGCCAGTTGCTATCTGTACCATGAAGAAATAAATAGGAAGAGATGTCTGGGAGGAAGAAAATGATTGCAAAAATATAATCAAGTACGGTATGCTTTGCAGAACACTTGGCAGGAATGTATATAGTATGTGTGCTGCGTAGTAAATGAGATACTGTAAAACATAAAGGAAAACAATGTCTGATTATGTCTCAGAGATTAATAACAGCAGGGTGCGCACTGCGCTCCTGAGATGAGTTAAATGAATAAAACTGATCAAACTTCATGAGTTTTCATGGAGGTCCGAGTCCAGCGTGACTTACTTGGTACAGTCCTCCAAAGCCACACACAGTCCCTGCTGGAAGGTGAGTATCTCCTCCAGGTTTCCACACAGGGTGGCGCTGTCTGCACTGCTCAGCCTGAATATACACACATTTATTATTTAGCATAAGTGGAGATAATGTCGGCTGTCCTACGACATGCACGATGACAGGAAGTTAAACATGAGAGTACAGTAAGCATTATCATCTATTATAACTTCAGTAGATTTGAGAATATAGACTTTAGGGGAGTTGAAGATTCAAATCATCAGTCGGATGATCATCATTTGCTCAAATCTGAACTTCAGCGATGAATGACGCGAGTAATTCGCTCATATGTAGCGAGTCAAAACATCCCAGCGTTCAAACTCGAGTCGATTATTTCATTTGCGCCCGGTGTGAACAAAACATTTCAGTTTCACTTTCAGTTTTACAGTCAGGATCGTCCTGAGCCAAACTGAACTTCTGATTAGAAGTGGTGAGTTTACAACATCTTACCACGCTATAGTCTCTGGCTTATCTTTGATGCCTTATGTTGGCAAATAATGTTGTTGCACATCAGCGTATAGTTAGCATGCATTAGCTCGGAGGGCTAACTTGGCTTGGTTACTATTTTACGTGAACGTCGCTGTCACCCTGAACGTCCCACTGAACCCCGTTCAAAAGTCTGGCAGTTTAATACATTTTTGCTTGATAGTCTCTATGAAAAAAAAGGAATGTGTGATGTGTTTCTCCTGACACTACGTCAGTTTAATAATCATCGTATTGCAGCCAAAACCGAGTCGACTGACAAAATTCTGAATTGTGTACAGCTCAATGTAAAAAAAAAAAAGAAAAATTCAAGAATTTTGGATCATCCAATTAACTAAAGAGATTTCCCCGATAATCCACATTTCCCTCTGCCTGATGTCTTTTCACGGTCGTGTCGTTGCTCTTACTTGTCGCTGGCTTGCAGTGGTCGTAGATAACAACTCAGCACCGTTTGTAATTCTTTGACAAATTCCCGCTCATGTTCCAAGATGTCCTGTACCACCTGCAAAAGCAGCACAAATCAGCAGAACATTTAATGTTGGCAGATTCCAGGAAAGCACAACATTTTCTAAAAATGTTCAGATAAAATGGGTTAATAATCAAGAAAATCTGGATGATTTCTGTCTTTAGAATATTAGTCCATAATACCTATTAATCAGTACTCTGATTATCTTTAGTTCACTTAAAATGTGAACTGATAAGAGTGTGGTTCAAAAATGGATAAGTTACTTAAAGTATTTATCAAAGATGCTACGTGATTTAAATATATTTTTTGCCACATTTTAAGCAGGACAGTGGCAGGAGCAAGAAAAGGCGTTTTAACAACAGTTAACATATAAGAATGACAAATGCATTTATGAATTCCTGCTTTACTTATTATTAAAATCTACATTAAAAAAATAAAATAAAATTGTGTAAGTAGAGTGACATGAAGAATAAATATTTATACATATCCTGCATAACTGTGACTCACCACACTGTAGTAGTTCTTGGTCAGCTGAGTTCCTTTAGGAGACACTGGCTTCTCTGTAGAAGAATAAATCACAAGGATTGGAGAGCTCCTCAGAGATAACTCATGATAATCAAAAGAGAGATTAAAAAAAAAACATGTATACTGAATATACAGACAATAATAAACATGTTTATTCAATCAATTAGGGATTTTAAACACTCAATTGAAAGGGAAAACATATTTCTTAAAGGGAAATCAGGTTCAAATTATGACAAAAATCTTTTTTTCACATTATTAAGACCTCAGCATTTCTATCGCAGATTCTCTCGTGCAAATTATTTTATTTAGTGTTATAACTATGTAATAAATGTCATGCTATCCCTCCCTGACCAGGGGGCTTAACGATGCTGCTGATATCTATTTTTCAGCATTTTTAAAACAGAACAAAGCCACTGCATCATCATTCTCTACTCTACTACTATTACACATATCATGTGTCATTAAATTTTTAAAATAAGGTGTTGAATGCTAATTACCACGTTAGTTAGGCCTGAGCGATAATTCAATATGATAATTTCTTGTGTTTCAATGGAATCGTATCGTGATGAAATCACATATCGAGATACACAATTACGTCTTCTAAATTTCTAATAACAAGCGCATACTAACTTAATTTTCTTTATCTAATTACTCTGTATTTGTGTGCATGCATATAAAGAGTCACTGTATAACTGGAAAAATCTATTAATTTTTTCTCTATAATTTCACTTGAAATATATATATATTATAAAGTATTTGATTCACACAGGAGTATTCAGAAATAGGCTTTACCATGTGGTTATTTCATGTAGACTATTTATTTATGAAATTACCAGAAAACATGTTATATTGTGATGTATATCGTTATCAAGATATGAAATCATCTATATATCGGGATAGAAGGTTTTAGCCCAATCACCCAGCCCTAATGCTTTTTTTGCTAAATTTATATTTTGTATATTATACAAAATGTTAATATATTTAGAAACTTACATCACACTGAGGAATTCATGATCCTGATTCTGTGGCCCAACTCACCGCAGGGTTTGATCTCCCGGACGTAGTTGCTGGGGAACCAGCCGGTCTTGCCGTTGAGTGTGCCCTCCCACCAGCCGCCCTCCTCCTGCCGCATCACGTGGATCAGGTCTCCTTTATTGAACGACAGCTCGTCTTCATTGTTCTGCTTGAAGTTGAAGCGAGCCTTCACCATCAGCTGCCCACCTCCGCCGTTCTCAGACATCTCCTGTTAGAGACACTAAAGATCAGCCGAAACATCTGCGTAATATATAGAAATGATTCACCCAGTCTTTGACCTGCACATTTTGCTTTTAAAATGTGGCTGTGTATGAAACGTGTGCTTCTCTTGATTAGAGACGATATGAAAATTTCATGTCACGATTATCCTGTTCAAAATAATTGCGATTCATGATATTATCCTGATAATTATCAAAATATGTGTGAACATCTTAAAATGGCACTAAAACACACTGGAATCACTTTACTTTACATTTTGATTTGTAGTGACTTTTTTTCTCCAAATATTGCAACTTTTTTTCATAAAATTGTGAGTATTTTTCTCAAAACATTACAGCTTTTTCTATAAACATTACGACTTTTTCTTATAAAATTGTGAGTTTCTTTCTCGAAAAATTAAGACTTTTTTTCTCATAAAATTGTGACTTTTTCTCTTAACATTATGACTTTTTTTCTCAAAACATTACAGCTTTTTCTATAAACATTACAACTGTTTCCTCATAAAATTGTGCGTTTTTTTCTCGAAACATAAGACTTTTTTTCTCATAAAATTGTGACTTTTTTCTCAAAACATTATGACTTTGAAACAAATATTTTTTATTGCACCACAGATAGTAGATTAGTAGATAGTAGCCACTGTAATAAATCAAAGGATATTCACGTTTATCCTGATAATGGAAATTCACTACGATCAACTTGTTTTTTTGTCCCATCCCGACTCTTGATATATTATTTCTTCATTGTGCAGGGGAATGCAATGTGTAGTCATCTGGGGTAAACAGCTCAATGATCTGACAAATTCAATGTAAACATATTTGCAAAATGCAGAAAATCAAACTGGGGTGAACCAGTTTCAATCATGAGAAGAGAACAGACAACAGAAAGACAGAAAATGTAGATATAATGTATATAGAAGGTGCCATACCACAGATTTGGATTGTCTACGCAGAGAGCCTTTGGATTTGGCAGAGGAGAGTGTGTGAGAGGACGTGGACTGACTAGGAGAGTGGGCCCCGGACTGCGAACATGACCTCTCAGCAGCACAGTCTACGGACACACACAGAGCACATACAGGAGCCGCTTTTATTTTGGTTACATTGACCTTTGGCCTTTTTTTTATTTACAGTATTTACCGACATATTTTATGTCATAGAAAAGAAAACATTAAAATCTCTGAAGCTTGTGTTAACCACAGAACTTATTTCAAAACAAAAACAAAAAAATCATTGACTTTGAGACGAGGGGCTAAAATGCCAACTCATTTCCGTTTTTTTTTTGTTGTTGTTTTTTTTATTACATTTTTTTTTATTTAGAACAAGATAAGAGCATGTCTTACAGCTCATCAAAGTTACAAGATTTTTTCCCCTTTTTACATATAAAAAAACCAAAAAAAACAAATAAGAATAAACCTTCATTGTGTAACAGGTCATAAATGCAGAGATGTTGTTAATGATATAGTAAGTAAGAATATTTCCAGGTTTTAAAACTACAAACTGGGGTGCTCTATAGTAGGGG
>JAOVVB010227956.1:0-10448 GCA_028570985.1 Heterobranchus longifilis
AACAGGTCCTGTGTAGAGGCTTTAGCAATGCTAACAGGTCCTGTGTAGAGGCTTTAGCAATGCTAACCAGGCCCTGTTTAGAGGCTTTAGCAATGCTAACCAGGCCCTGTGTAGAGGTTTTAGCAATGCTAACCAGGCCCTGTGTAGAAGTTTTAGCAATGCTAACCAGGTCCTGTGTAGAGGTTTTAGCAATGCTAACAGGTCCTGTGTAGAGGCTTTAACAATGCTAACCAGGCCAAGATGTCCCAGTTCGAGAGAACGTTTCATTTGATCTCGTTCAGTGAGTAGTTACCAGGCTGTCTCGACTCGAGTCACTCATTGACGTTCTTTTTCGGAACAATGATTCTGAATGTTTTGAGCGACTGCACCACTGTAGCAGGCAGCGTGCGCAGTACCCTACGATAACAGCGAGTGTGCAGGCAGTATGAGTGGGAACAGTTGGGATTCTTGAGTGCTTGGTACATTCGACAGACGACAGGCTTACTACTTTTTATCTGTGATGGTGAAGCGAACTGCGAGCCAGCTACAGTTGGCTTGCTTCAACTCTAACAACATGTTGTAAAATGATAAGCAATCCATAATAATCCTCTGTGTGGAAACTGGAATGGTGTTTGGATTTATGAAATCCAGTTCACAGCTCTTACAGAAGACAGAACAGTTGTGAGGTCCCTGTGAGTAGGTCTTCCACTGACCATAATGACTTTATACAGGAGTACATTAAATAATCTTAGCTGCTACAGCTCTGTACAGCAAGAACGAGAACATTGGCACATATTTAATGTGCTTCCCCTGTGACTAATATATGGAAATGTGGTTGAAAACGTACCTTCATGGTTCCATCTGGGCTGAGTGACCCAGGTGGCATGATGTCAGGGATGACATTTAGTGGCTCGCTGATACGTTTATTGTCTTGTAATTATTTCATACAGATGCTACGAAACTGGCCAGTTGTTTATGTTCAGTGAGTCTGCTGTGAATCTCTCAAAGACAATGCTGATAGTTGATGTGTGTCAGACCAGTGGTCGTGTTAACCGAATATTTTCCATTGACCGTTTTTTTTTTTTTTTAACAATGACGGAAAAATCTGAAGGCTGTCTCATTACCAATATTAGCTGCTCTGTTTCAGCAGTGTTAAGATGAAAAAACGTGCACGCAGGCTGAAATTATTATTCTGTTGGGATTAAACAGGAGTCTGTTAGCTGCTAGGCTAATTCATGTAAACACTGCTGCATGATGCCGTCCATCGCCGCAGAGAACAGAGAGATGTCTGTCTGAGTCGAGTTATAACTGAGCAGTCTGATGTGTGTAAAGGTCTGTATGTTACACTGAAGCAGCCTGGTGTCGTTTTCAGGACATTTAATGAAGCTAAACACAGTGGATGTCCTGCGTAAAGTTAATGGCACTGCGATCCGAGTCATGTTCAGTCAGCAGCTGTGCATCGCAAAGCGTAAAGCTAAACGGAGTACTAACATGTGGCTGTATTTCAGTCAAAAGGATTCCAACAGCAGGACGCAGTCTGCATTAAAAGATTGAGCGAAGGTTAGCTTACCGCTAACAGTTAACCTATAGCTAACTTTTCCATACTCCGAGTTGGAGATGATGGAGAAACAACAGAAGTAGAAAATTATTGTGCTTCCCTGAAGTCACTGTGTCGCTGTGGTAACGTGTCTTCCCCGTGAGTTTTGTAAACAAACAACGGACAGTAAAGCAGCGTGTCGGCACTTCATGGTGCTTTCAAGTGCAGCTCGGAAAGTCACCGTGTATTTAGGTGGACTCGGAAATCTGAGTAACTCAAGCTGTTGTTGTACAGTTACTGTCTGCCATCAGTTTGTTTGACTGTTGAAATAAATTATTATATTTTAAATAAATTTAAATGTGACCATGTGGTCTTAGTGTGGTACATAATATAGCAGTTATATCACACTTGATACCATGTAGCCTATCTTTTTAAAGAATTCTTTCAGGCACCGTTTAAGCACCACCAGCAGTGCTGAAAAAACAAACAAGCAATACAGAGCCCTAGTACTCGTATCGGTACTCGGTATCGGCACCTACCCAAATGTAAGTACTTGTACTGAAAAAAGTGGTATCAGTGCATCAAAACAAACAGTGCACATGTGGGGCTGCATTTAACAATTTCTGTAACTTTCCAAAACGGGACAAGCACGGCCACTTCCGCGGTGATTGAGCTCTCTTGTGCCACAGTGCCAGTGTCGCTAGTTATATGATGCCAGCTGTAATAGAAGTAGCAGATATCTCTGTTAGGTTGCCATAATGGGCACTCATTGTGTTATTGTTGTGGTTTCAAGTTCTGCTGTCATGGAGATTAAATGTTGAATGACTTCTTAGTATTGCCAAGTATCAGAAGGCCGTGCTGGTTCCATTAGGAAAACTCAGAGACGGCCGCAGAGATATACCTGCAGATTATTTCACCTAAGGCCAAAAGAACACTCCTGTCTGTGGTATATTCATACTGTGTCAATAAAAGACTATTAGACTATCAAACCATATTTAAGAGGTTTATTCAAGGTTAAGTAAACGTAATGATCGCCTCCAAGCTAAATTAGATTCCATCAGATGCAGCTCTTAAGTTGTTTTTATCTTGGTAATCCAAAAATGGACAAAGAGGTGGAGCGTGGATGGAGCTGGGGCGGGCCGAATGAAGCCTACCGTCGATGTTAGCCACCCGTACAGTTGTCATTAGTCTGGCTTAGGGATGTCAGTTTTCAAGTTTTTTTTCTGACCGATAGCTGACCCTCGTTAACCGATCATTAACCGTTAACCGACAAGCAGGAAAGTTTCCCAGTTTACCGTCAGACGGACATATCCATTCAGCATCCGTGGGGAGCTGTGGTCTTCGCCGGTCATCCAGCCACGATGTTGCGTGCACTGTTGTGTGGACACTTTTCCAGAATGGAGTGTGCGTCTGGCACATGCCCGCCAGAGCGCGAGGATTTTGGAAGGAGCGCAGAGTGGATGTTTTAAAAAGTTGGAGCGAAGAATTTATTAACATTTATAACCGCAGACTATAATTATTTTTAGTGGTCCACCCGTCCCATATAGTATAGGATCGTCTTGTGTTGAAAAATAAAATGCACTGTCCCTTACTGAGGACGCGATTTGTCCCGTGTTTTCTTGCACACCCCACTCTAATGCATGTACTACGTTTTCACATGCTTTGAATGACACGAGAAAATATATAACCAAAAGAGTTTCACGAGACATAGCGGAGATGTATTAAATCAGAATCAGAATGTCACTAAACGTCATCATTGCCATGGTTACGGAGACGCACCGAGACACGTTTTTTTTGTGTGTGAAAACCTCCAGCTCAAGTCCGCTCGTAAAAAGAAAGAGGCTTTCCAAATACAGATCAGATCGAAATGGACCACAAGTGATGTTAGAGTATGGTGTGCACGAAAATATGGGACAAATCGCTAAAAAGCACTCTGTCTGATCAGGGTCAGCTTCAACAAAAAGGCAGCGTGGTGCGCCTCGCGTTTTTCAACCTGCAAAACACGTTCTGTCTGATCGGGACCTAACATGGCATTTATGGCCAAAAACCTACATTTTGGTCTCACCAAACCATAGAAAAAATTCTTCTATCTGACTTTGGTCTCCCCCGTGCCTTCTGGCAAATTGTAGCTGAGATGTCGTGAGCTGTTTTTTGTCACTTTCTCATAAAGCTGCACCTGGTAGAGCAACTGTTGTTGCATGCACGGTCTCTCCAATCGGAGCCTCTTAAGCTTGGAACTGGCCTCCCTCCTTGATGCACGCTCACTGAGTTTGCTGCTCTCGGCAGATTTTGATGTAACTGTACTCCAAGGGATGTTCAGTGACTTGGAAAATATTCCTGTATCCACCCCCTGCCTTGTGATTTTCAAAAACCTTTTTGTGGAGTTACTTAGTGTGTCTTCATGTTGTAGGTTTTGCCACACTTCTTGAAACCCTTTGACTACTAGGGCTGCACAATATATCGTTTTTCTGTCATTGCAATATCAACTTTAGCAATAAACAATCGCAAAAGGCGAAAGACACTGATTTTTTTTAGTTAGTTGAAAGAGAACATTGGTAGAAAACTGCTCTTTAAAATGTAACTATCTTTTTTTTTTAAATGGTGCCTTTTGTGTTCAGTTCAATGATCAATTTGTTCAATAAAATAATGTCAGAAATAATGTTTAACCTTTCATAACCTTTGTTTGTTTTTTAAATCAACAATAATTTGTATTTTAGCAGTATACTGAAAGCAGCAGAAAGGCAGAACTGATATACTGATAAACTATTTATTTATCACAAGTAATATTGTTATCGCAATGTTCCACAACGTTATCGCATATTTTCCTCATATCGTGCAGCCCTATTGACTACACATGTAGAATAGAATAGAATACAATAGAATGCATTTTACTGTCATTGCACAGCTGTACAACGACATTTCAGTACAACTCCCAGTGATACATACAAGTAAAAACACCAGCAGACAATGATGACGACAACGACGATTAACAATGATTATCGACTCTGCACACAAAGTATAAAATCAAATGTAAATATAGTTTATGACTAAAAATATGAATGTAATATAAATAAATAGTAAGAATCAGCGTCATATTTGCACGTAGGATATATAGCACAGGGTAATAGTATTACACAGGAGAATATTCTCAGACGCATGTGGATAAAAACTGTTCTGAAGTCTGGAGGTGCATTCTAGGTTATAGGTCTTGATAGCCTTATATCACCTTCCAGAGGGCAACGGATTGAAGAGGTGGTTGCCTGGGTGAGAGGAGTCCTTGATAATGTTTGTAGCCCGCCGGAGACACCGGGTTCTGTACATGTCCTCAAGTGAATGTAACTGTGTGCTGATGATTTGTTGTGCTGATTTCATGACACTTTGAAGTGCTTTTTTTGTCAGCTGCAGTGCAGATAGCATACCACACCAGGATGCCAAAGGTGAGTATACTCTCTACAGAGCAGCGATAGAAGGACAGCAGCAGCTGCTGGGACAGGTTGTCTCTCCGCAGTGTCCTCAAGAAGTAGAGCCACTGCTGTGCCTTCTTCACCAGTGAGGTTATGTTCAGTCCATGTGAGGTCCTGGGACATGTTTGTGCCCAGGTATTTGAAGCTGGTGACTCTCTCCACCACGTCTCCTCCAATGAACTCTGTTTCCTGAAGTTAATGATCAGTTCTTTTGTTTTTGGGGTGTTGAGTGCCTGGTTGTTGATGGAGTACCCTTCTGACAGTTTTTGAACCTCAAGTCTATAGAAGGACTCATCACCTTTTTGTGTCAGTCCCACGACAGTAACTTAATGGATTGATGGGTACCCAGCCTCACAGTCTGTGGTCGGTTTGTCAGAAAGTCCTTGATCCATCTGCATGTGTGCTGACTAAAACCTAGGTCAAGCAGTTTGGTCATCATTCTGCTGGGGATAATTGTGATCAATGCAGAACTAAAGTCCACAAACAACATCCTTACGTATGTCCCTGGGTGTTGATGAGTCCGTGCAGAATGGAGAGCTGTGTTTATGGCGTCTTCTGTAGACCTGTTGGATCTGTAGGCAAATTGATGCTGGTCCAGAGTGGGTGGAAGAGAGGATTTTATGTGTCTCAGGACCAGCTTCTCAAAGCACTTCATCACAGTGGAGGTGAGAGCCACAGGTCTGTAGTCGTTTAGGCTGCTGATAGCTGTTTTTTTTGGGGGGACAGGCACAATGGTGGCAGACTTAAAGCAGGTGGGGACAGTGATGTAGACAAGGAGAGTCTGTATGCAGGCATGAGAAAGACTGATAGGTGGTCTGACTGGCCTAAGTGGGGGAGGGTGGTGGCTTTGTATCCTTCCTTAATGTTGCTGTAGACATGATCCAGTATATTTTGACCGCTCGTAGGACATGTCACATGTTGGTACAATTTAGACAGGACAGTTTTCAGGTTTTCTTAGTTAAAGTCACCAGCTACAATAAAAATCCCATCAGGGTGAGCCATCTGCAGTTTATTGATGGCTGTTAGCAGGATGTTCAGTGCTAGCTTGGTGGAATGTACACAGCCATAACAATGTTATGTACTCTAAATCTGGCGAACAATGTCTGTCAATGACGGTTGCATTTGTACACCACTTATTATTAGAGTAGATGCATAGCCCCCCGCCTCTGCTCTTACTGGAGTCACCGTTCCTGTCGGCTCGATGTGCTGTGCGGCCTGCTAGCACAATAGCTTCGTCAGGGGTCCCCGTATGAGGCCAAGTCTCAGATATTACCATGATTGAGCAGTTCCGCACAGATTATTGTACCGCGATGTTCAGCTCCAGTTCTTCCATCTTGTTGCTGAGCGATCTGGCGTTGGAAAGGAAGATGCTGGGCGGCGCAGGCTTATGGGGAGATTTCTTCAGCCTGGCTTGTATACCAGCGTGGCAGCCCCGCTTCTGTCTCCTTTCCCGCCTCCTGCATCTTCCATCCGGTATAGAAATCCACTGAGACCCCGCTGGACGAATGATCTCCTTCGGGATGTGATCGTTATGGAAGTTCCTGATGAAAAATAGTCCACTGCATGACTTTAGAAGATCTTGCCAGTTGTATGTCGAGTCGCTGACTGACAGACACGCTGACAAAATGTGACCTCCATTTCACTAATTATGTGACTTCTAAAACCAATTGCCTATACCAATGATGATTTAGTAGCGTCCTATTACAGGGTGAATACTTGCATAATGTGTATTTTGTATTTCAGTTTTCTTTGAATACTTTGGTGAATACTTTTTAGTAATGAACTACAGTTATAACACCATTTAATATATTGATATTGTGTCTGCGTTGACCCCTATTAATTATTAGACAATGGCCTTCTATTACACAATAGCATTTATTTCATAAACTGGCAGGTTTCTGTTGTGCAATACAGTGATCAGCAGCACAGTGGGCTGTTGTTCAGAACCTGAAAAGTTGGTTCCCAGAAGGAACCAAAAAATAGCATTTTTTCTTTGACCTAAAGTGCGAACTGAAGTTGTCGTGTCATATTCTACAGGTTGGACAGAGGATGGAGTCTTGAGGCTCATTTATGCTCAACGTTACGTTCAATTCGTCCATGTTTCTGCACGTTTTATGAAAGCTTACGGACTAAACAGAGCAGTACCACTGAAAATCGTGCAGGCAGAGTAGCCAATCAGTTCAAGCGAGAGACGACTATAGACACAATGAAGTCATTTTAAAAATGGCGATGTATTTAATAGATATAGAAATGTGTTCTATATCGATGTATTTAAAGGCCTCACAGATCACCGCCGTCTACAACGCTGCCTCCGCTTTTGTCTCTTTCTTAAGAGGAACATTATTACGACCTTCTTGACCGTCGCTATGTTTGTTGTTGTCAGAAACGTCTTTGACTCTCTTTTGCCCTCTGGTGGATGTTTTGCTTAACATCTATTGCCAATGTAAAGGACGCATGGAAGTATAAGTGACGGTTACATTGTTTGAAATAATATCTATTTACGTACGTAAAGGGAGCATGAATGTAATAGTCTTCTATGTCTTCTTATCATTAATAGTTTGTCCATACTTGTTTTTTGGATAAAAAAAAAAATCTGTAATAGCCACATAACAGTTTGCAGGTAATCAATGCAATCCACCATCTTGCTACTACTGTGTGTACTTCTGTTGTGCATTGTGCAACGCCGTCCAATCATGACAGACACATCCTTGATTACAATGGTTCTGCTCAAAACTGGTGGAAACACGGGCTAGTTCGCTAGATAGTACCAAGGTTCCAAGAATCCTGAACAGAACCGGTTCCAGAACCAGAGGTGGTAAAGTCGTTATTATAAGCAGTTATTTAGGGACGGATAAACCCGCATGTTCAGAGGTGCAGATCTGTCGTCTCACTCTCACAGGACCGATCGATAAGATAGATGAGATAGTAAGCCAGTTCTCTTTCATGAACAACAAAATTAACCTCAGATGTATCACTGAAACTCTATTCTCAAATGCTTCAAACGTCAAGCTAAACTCAGCTGTGACAAAATATCACTCAACATGTTGACTGTTTTATTTACAAAGAGCTTTGAAATATGAACATATTCACTGATTAAATGGTTTTATCATTTGTAAAGTGTTTTATAAATGCCTCTATTTATTGTCCAAGTAAATACCAGTAACTTAATTACTCTAGAATTTAGACGAAGTATTCCATTTAAATTGCATTAATCCTACTGTAATTACAAAGTTAAAATTAATTAAATGCTTTGAAACTCTGCAAGGCTCTCCAGGTCTTTAGGTCTAGCTGATGCCAGGCTATTAATGGTCAGGTTAGTAAAAGAGCAAACAAATAGGTCCTATGGAGCAAGAAACACGAGAAGTCAGATGTTAATAGGTTGCAAACAAGCAGACAGTTTTGCCATAGACAATTGGCAACCTTCCACACGAAAGAGAGCACACCCAAAAAGTGTGCACATCTACGGAAAGTACGGTAGGTCAAATCTGTAAACTTGGATGGACAGACCATCCTCACCCAAAAATCAGCTGTATAGGTCGTCTGTACAAGCTGCTTATTACAACCCATATTTACGTTTGTTAGGCTGCGACCTCTAGAGTCCGTAGCAGTTATGACGAGAGGAAAGAAGGAAGTCATGTGATGGTGTATAAAGACTGGGAAAGTTTGTTTTGGGGTGGGCAGGTGGGTTAAGTTATTTTAAGTTAACCGTTGATTTTGTTACATTGTCATGTAGCAATGTCTTTTCCTAAACCTAACCAAGTAGTTTTGTTGCCTAAACATAACCAAGTAGTCACAACATTAACCACGGTCATGTGACTGCAGCAGGCATGTATTTAAAACTGCAACCATTTCACGGTGTTAAATAGAACAGTCATATATGTCGTTGTGAGAGTCATTAGCAAACGACTTGTTCTGTTGTTAAGGTATGAGGACGTGTTGTGAATGGATGTTTACAGTGGGCATTTTTGGTAATAATTTTACCATTCACCTTTGTTTTCTCTTCCAAATAAGTTTGACTAACTTTGGGTTTTGTTTTCAATCTAATTGTCTGGCCATTCTGACATCTCAGCAATTAGGCTACTGGTTTTATATTGATGTTCAAAGTGGAGTCAGCGATTCTGGAGAAAGATTTTTGATATGTGTTTCACAGAACCATCGGAGAAGCCGTCATTAGAAACTGTTTGGAAAAGGGCAGGATAGTCAGGAGAATTTTGCCGAACGCCGATTTTGACAAAAACATGTATTGATTAGAATCGCAGGCGTCAACTTTAACTCAGTTGCAGTGAGTCACCATTCTGACATGTATGTGATATGTAGCCTGCACAAATTTATATGTGTATTAATACAAAAACAACCACAAATAATACTGTGACTAATATTACAAACTATGAATAACTCTTAAAGGAACTGTGGCAGAGTTGAAGTCTTGATCATCGTATGAAATAAGTTGGTGCTTGTTATTATGTATACAATCATCTGTGTCCAATTTCCTAAGCTGGTGAAGTGGAAACCACAGAAATAGAATCGACCACACTGTTTAGCAACATTTCAGCTGACTGTCAGACTTGAATTCACTCACTGAAACTGAGGAACAGCATCACAACACACCAGACACAAAGCTGAACACATGCAGGATTTCGAACCACAGCGCACACTTTATTGTTGATAGTAATGCTGCTGTTAAGTACAGGAGCTTTGCCAACATCTAATCAAAAACAGAGTTTGGCCCAGAGGCCAATCAGAAACATTAAATACCCTTGAAACACTGGAGTAACTTCTCAGCAGGAGTGATGTTTGTTTCTCTTCTTTTCTTCTCTGATAAACAGTTGAAAACATCCTCTGTGGTCCTGTCCATCTCGTACATCTAGTGTGACTTCCCTTATATGTCAACAAAACATTGACAGATAATGATCAGCCTTATACCTCAAAGTTTCAGCTGCAATCGCTCTCCTCTCACATGTAACCATACACACAGGCTCTCTCTTTGCCTTTCCATTGTACAGGCCCAAATTAAATATGGATAAGCATGCATTATGTATGGGATTGCAATGTATTGGCTATTTAGATTGGCATATCTTTGTTAGCAGTGCTGCTTATGTCAAATGTGGTCTACACAACAAGATATGGACATATTTAGTGCCATCAGTTTCAAATGTTGCAAATTGGAAATAGAGGAAAGTGACGACATAACAGGGTTGGATGAATCTGCATGCAGCAGGTATCATCAGAAAATTGAAACTCATATTGGATGTGATTCATACAAAATTAAAAACAAGTGATTTTTTTTTTCCCCCACAATTTCACCCATTTGTTGAGGCGATTGTCATTACAAATAATGACGTCTTTTTGTAGGCCAACCCGGAAGTTAGTGTCGCCATGTGTTCCCTCGTTAAAAAGCCTATGGGATTTTTGAATTGGATTTTGGATCATTACAGAAAATAAGCTCTGTGGCGAACACAAGTTTATGA
>JAOVVB010227977.1:0-10448 GCA_028570985.1 Heterobranchus longifilis
CGACAGGGTTTACACAGAGACTCAGGAGAACTAGTCCTATCATGTTTTTATTTCAAAGTTAAAAGTTTGAATCTATCTGAACTCATCAGCTGATCAACCGGCTGGAGCTCGGAGGTGGCGGGGACCGGAGTGGGAATGGGACTGTAATAAATTGGTGCTCCCCCAGGACTCCCCCCAAAAACCACATACATAAAATTAAATGGATCAAGAAAAAGCCACACTTTTATTACAATTATTTCGGATTGATATCAACCTCTATTATAAATCTATAGTAAAGATTTGTCTAAAATGGCATACCTGTATATGTTGAACACCATTTAAAAATTTTTTTTTTTTCATCTGAGCCATTATATCCCCACTACTTTTCGAATGGCGTTCATGTTTAATACAAGTGTATTATGGCCATTCTGGGCACATTAAGAGCCAAAACATACATTATTGACATTATGCACCCTAAGCAGTTTTAACTGGAGTTAATGGACGGTCATTCCACTACTGAAAACATCATTGTTTTTTACAGGTAGCATGGTATCAGTTCATGTCAGAAACATGTGTATCATAACATCATAACATCTACTTTTAACAGTAATCAGAAATATAAAGAGACAATCCTTTTCTTTTCTTTTCTTTTCTTTTCTTGAAAACGTTGATGCCCCTGTTTTTGAGGCCATGTATCTAACGTATATTGACTGCCACTGGTGAGGTGCAAGGTACACTTGGTAGGAAAGAGTTTTTAGATCATACCGGGTAGTCTTCCATCCTGAGTTGGGGAGATTATTTCAGCACTGGAGAGGAGAAAAGATAAGGGTGGGTAGAGAGGTGATGGTGCAGTGAAGAGAGGGATAATCAGCCAGTGCAATGGACTCTGACTTTTGAAGAGTAGCAATATTGGGTAAAGCTTGGGAACAAGTAGTTTTAGATGAAAGGAGCCGAGAGTGTATTGAGAAATACTGACCTTAAAAGCAGATGACTTGTAGTTGTGTTCAGGTTTTTAAAATGAAGGTAGCTCTTGCAGCAGACATTTGGGATCCGTCAGTCTTGAGTCGTTTAGATTGTAATTTAATTGTCCCCCTGATTTGGAGTAAACCATTGAGTTAGCAGTTATATTTTTAGACAGGTAAACTCAGATCAATAGTGAAAAACATTTTAAGTCTTCCCAGTTCTGTTCATGTAGTTGTACCAATAATCGCTGACACAAACCTGACTGGACAGATGGTGGAATTGAAGCAATCACTGCCCATTGTTTTCTCTAATGAATGCACTGTAGCCAAAAATAATTGGGAATGAATAGCACATTGGAGAAGACTTGTATGGACATGTTGTCAATATGATTGTAATGGACTTACAGTTCTAGAATTATTTTCACTTTTTATTTATTCTTTTTTTTTTTTTTCATCAGCAGCAGCTCCCCCCCGTGGGTATCGAACCTACAGTATGTGACCTATCCAGCCAAAGGAAAGGTGTGGGGGAGGTTTGAATAAGTGCTCACATGAATAATAATCACACTTAATAGAGGTGAGTGTCGGGATGTACTGTGTGTATAATTTCATACATTTCCAAAACACTCAAGAATAATTGTCATTGAGTGAGAGTGAAGTAAGTTATTACACTAATTAAACTGAATAATATGATTTTTAAAACCTGCCACTGCAAATAAAGAATTAAAAAAAATATTTAATTGGCTATCAATTTGTCTCACTCTCCATTCTGGTGTGTTGTCTAAGTGACTGTGAGGTGCACTTATGCTCAAAGTGAGCTCAGATCAGTTCTCTAAACAGATTCAGCTTAGCTTGTAGCAAGAGCAGCATACTAAGCATGTCACATGTTAAAGTGAATCAACACTTCCATAAAGACTCTAATTTGTTGTTGTAATGCTTCAAAAAGCATACCAGCCGCAAGGAAGGCCACTCGTTCTACTGAGTTGTGCACTTTCCTCGTCGAGGTCACCACCCTGCATCACATTTACACACTCTGTGTGTATAAATAATGAAAATTGTGGGAGGGAGAACAGTTTATTTTTTGTATTTGTTTTGTTTCGAGAACCACTTCAGCACACAAAGTGATGATATCATTGACAACATCATCCAAATTATGAGCATTACAGCAGTTTAAAAATAAATTTGGGTGTCAGTTACTGTGGAGGCCACCTGGAGAGAGAGAGAAAAAAAAAGATTTCCCAAGAAGCATTAAAGACATAAAAAAAATGGATGTAAAATGATAAAGGTCAAAGTTTCTTAAAATGTGGTTACCTTTATGTGACCTCAAACCATATAATGAATGAATAATAAGTTAGTATGTAGTAGTGCTTGTGATGAGTATGTGTGTGTGTGTGTGTGTGTGTATGAGAAACACTCATACGCACACTTATATACTACAATTAGTGTTTTTCTGCATGCACACAAACAATTCTATTTAATGTAAATTTCCCCCGGGGATCAATAAAGTATTTCTGATTCTGAAGTACCCAGCTGAGCTGGTATACTACAGCCACACAAAGGAGATAAAGCCGGTTGGCTTTGTAATTCTTGCCACAAAGCTTTTATCTCTGCCCTCTATTATTTACAGCCTCTTACATTCTTTTGTTAACATTTGTCCATAAGTTCAGAGTAACACACTGCAGAGCAGAGAATGAAACAAGACAGAGAGCAGCAAAGTATTCAGACAGTAGCTTGTAGTGCTGCAGTGGAGACAGTGTCTTGTACATACTGAATGCATATATACCTACATTATACATATGAAATACATACTGGATCTTGGTATTGTTTTTCTTTGTTTTCGTAAATATTCTCACCAGTATTACTAAAACATATGACATGTAGGAATATAAGCTAAGTTATCCTTATGGGTCTCTGCTACACAGTTCCAGTTGCACATTAATATGCAAGATTGATTTTACTTTAATTATGGTACTTCTTATGTGCTCCCATGCACTATCAAGTATAGCAGTCATTAATATGAAATAATTTATAAAAGTAGACCTACATGTTTTATTTGGTGTACTCATTAAAAGTGTGCTCACATTTCATAGACTTAAACCATGGAGTAACACAAATTTGCCCTAATTACCACTGGTGATACTTGCATCTGTTTAAGTGTTGTTCATGAGGGCTGTATGTAGGCCATGCTGGGCTTCTGTATAGGTATTGTACTAACCTATTGTTAATCACTAGGTAGTAATTAAATACCTTGAAGAATTGTATTCACAGATGGCCAGAGAGCCAACCAGGAAGGTGAGAGAGCAAACTGGAAGCTGGCAGATGTTTGGCTAAGCATCAAAGCCCTCCTACACGTATGGCATTTATGTGGATAATTGATGCCTCTCTCCTTCTGTCTCCCGCTTTCTTTGGGCTTGTATCACTATGTGTGGACTTGTGACGATGGCCAGATGTAAACATCTGAATGGCTGGGGCTTGAATACAATTCTTTGTCAGCAGGATTGCATTTTTTTAAAAATTGCATTTTATTGTTATGTTATCCACTCCTTGTATGTTCTCCTCTACCTTTCTAATCCCACACTAAATTAAAACAAGCAGACTGTTTTGATTGTTAGACCCTTGCAGTAAATTTGATTTATGACATTGTTTACCTGCCAGACTGCTTTAGCAGGGAGAATGCACATTAATAAACATTGCTATAAACGCACATAAGTAGAAGACAACACGCAGGGAATAAATTCCCCCGAAGATCCAATTCTAAAGAAAAAAAATAATCAATTTCCGCACACACACTTGATTGATTTATTAAAATTAGTTGATGTTTCAGTCACAAGAGCTAGCCAAAACACAATGTCCCACCTTTAGTCTCTGGACTAAAATATTGAAGATTACAATTTTAAAAAGTTATTTAAACACGCAGAGCAATAATAAAAAGAGATTAGTAGAAATATGCATTAGTTAGTATAAATATAAATCCATTTATATTGTGCTAATGCAACACATAAAATAATATTAATGTTAATAGTTATGCACAAAACAAGATTACATTGTGCTACATTATTAGGCACAATTACAGTACACAGACATAAAAAGCTATACCCATACATAAATACCTATACAATAAAAGCAAAACACTATGAAAGACATGTGTGCAGGTCCTGAAGGCCTCAAACTCAAAACTGCAGCATTGATTGTAGCCAAACCAGTCACTGACATTTTTTTATTTCCACACAAATTGCCAGTCTTATATATAAGTCTATGTCATGTCTCTATTGTAAGCTGGTGACCCCACTGAATTGAATAATTATAGACCTATTTCAAATCGCTCTGCTTTGGCTAAGATCATGGAGTCCCTGGTGTCAGATCAGCTGAAACTATTCCCAGACTCACACAATATCCTAAATTATATGCAATCTGGATTCAGATCTAGATAGGCACAGCACTGTGACTACTAGTTTGAAAGTCTTAGATGACATAAAGGTTACGACTGATAAGAAATAATTGTGTTGCTATGTACTAAGTCATTAATACAGTAGATCATCACATGTTAATTCATCTGGCGTACCGGGTATACAGTGCGGGCATAACGCCTCACTTCCTGCATGCAGGCATGCACAGGAAGTCCTTCCCCTTCATGGTCCCATTCTCCCTTTGCTGCAGCCAGGGCTTAGCGCCGACGATTGTGATTGGTTTAAAGAAATGCAAACAAGCAACAGTTTTTTTCTCCTATACCCGAGTGAAAATGCATTGGAGCCAGACCTTACTCCAGCGCTGACACATCCTGATGAAGGCTGGCATTCGTCATGAAGTGGCCTGTTGGTTTCGGAGTTGACTGCATGCAATATGTCAAGTTTGGTAATGTTTCTGTTTCTAAGGGAGTTCCCCAAGGATCTATTTTGGGGCCTGTACTCTTTCTATTATATATCAACAACATTTGTGTCCAGGTAAATGCATCATTCCTATGGCATCTGAAGTGGGCCTATAAATTCACAATGTATTAAAGCACAATAGTTTACAACATCAACTCTTAAGTAAACCAAAAAATAGGAGCTCCAGTGCACACCAGGATAAAGGAGTGTGCGCTGGTTCACCAGCTGGCACCCAGGAGAGAAGCATCGCTGTGCACAGGGTATCTTCAATTTCTGATAAGTATTGGTAAATAAAACAAAAAATCTTAGCAAGTCACTCCATTCTGTCTTGTTAAACCCTATGGTATACCATTCAAAAGGAGCAATTATAGAGAGATTACAGGATTCAGACTCTTCTTTATAGTCACTCTGCAGAGCCTCAGTAACGAGGCTTTCCAGTGAGTCCACGCTGAGAACTGGGAATAAAAGGTCTTTATATTTCTCAAATGATCCAGTCCAAAGATCATTGCGTTGTCCATTTTTTTTCTCAATTATTCTGCCATCTGTATTTCTCACTAAAAAAGAAAAACATGGATCCGACACAGATAAATTACTCTATAGGATTTATTATGAAATACATTACTGTCTCACAATCACACTAATTGTCATCTCAAATAAGTCTTCATGCATGATCTGAGTAGTGGATTGAGAGAAAATGTTACTTCTTCATAAATACTTAATACTGCTGAAGAATATATCTAAACAATGGTATTAATGCCTCAGTAATCAGCTCTCAGAATTAGGGCATTAGACTGTGGCAACAACACGAAGAAACTTTGAATGCTCCAAGTCTATTCTTTGATCTTGCTGAGTAGTCCTCTGAGAGGATTAAAGTGTCATATTAGATAGATTCGCGTCTGTGGAGAATAATATAAATCTTCCAATTCCCCACAGTGAGATCCATAACCGGGTGTATGACAGCATGAATGAAAAATGCAAATTGCTCCGCATTTAGACACTTTGTTTTTTCTTGTTATGTTTGGCACAACGTGTCAAAATTCACTAGGGGTGACGAGAAAGAAAAATCTGCAGCTTTGCATAAAAAGGTTGTATATGAAAATTGAATTCACTGCTGCAGCGAAGCGCATCCAATGGCATATTGAACAAATTCTCATGACTAAGCGTGGATTGTTTTACTGATACGGTGATCGTAGCCGACTGCTGGGAGCACAGTCAGCTCTTCTCCGTCTTTAACAGTCAAATGTCAGACTGTTAGAAATGACCCTTGACTCTCAGGATCGCCTGCTTTATGCAGTATCACACATCCAGAAGAGAACAGACATGCCTCATGCGCTCTTCATGTCAAGGTTCATGCAATCAATCCAGGTGCTCCCTTCTGTGAGTGACAGGTTAGACAGGAAATGAGGCAACAATAAAAAATGTAGATGTCACTTTTATTTAGGAGCAAGACGAGTCAGGTTGGATCGTACTGCTGCGGAAGCAAGTGGATTTATTGGGATTAGCCAGAGGCTTAATGGGACCTCTGGGCTCTTATCATTATTTCACACAGAGCCAACCCTTCCAGGTGGGGTTAAACAAAGTATGAAATTAATTTATGAATATTTATGGCCCTCTAAAATGAGGCCCTGCTAATCCATCAGAATTTTTTTTGTGTGAATAGCAGAATAGCAGATGAGATATTTTGAGTTTGGCACCTTTAGGGCTGTTTATTGGCTTTGTTCTCAATATCCGGGTGATTAATGGTGATTACCTAAGACAGATTTTTTTTTTCAGCTTTTATTAGCCACAGAGGTCTGTCGTAAAGGTGTTAATGCTTTGTCTTCAAGTGATTCAAGGTGCACATGAACACACACAGAAATTCCAGCAAGCGTACGTGTGCGCAGACACAAACTCACACATAATGAGAAGATGAAAAATGAGAAAGATGAGAAGCTTGTAGAGAGGATGAATCAATATCTTGCGCCTTCGCGCTGTGTTTTTGTTTTGCTGTATGTATGTGTGTTTATACAGTAAATACAATCCTTCATATACACATAGCAGATGCAGAATCACAGTCTAGCTGCAGCCATGACAGCGACATGAATTCCCAGTGATGAGTAATGGGTAGCTATTTAATATGTTCCGTATGTGATCCCTGTCATGATTAGGTTAATGTGGCTTGAAGGGAAAATATTGAATGACAGTCGCTTTCAGTTACACAGTAATTGTGCAGGGGCATGTGTTTATTTAATTCATGTGGTTGTGGGTTAACCTTGTATATTGATACATTGATATGTGTCTGTTGGTAAAGGTATTTTTTCTATTTTCTAATTTGTTTTTTTCACAGTGAATTTAAGTGAAATGAAGTTGTGATGTCACAACTATACCATACAGTATATAGGTAGAATGTGCCGCTGCAGTCATTCATGCAGACAAACATGTTCTAGTAGAAGCCCAAAATACAAGTACTGTGAACCTGAAAATTAGCATAATATGGGACCTTTAATGAGACTTTTCCTATATTGGATCATTGTTCCATTTTTCTGTGTTTTTGTCTCTTTCCTCCAAGTTTCTGTCTTTCATCTCTAACTTTCTAACAGCTTAAAGCAGAGCTTTTTATTCAGTTTGTTTAAAAAAAAAGTTAATAAATTGATAATGTTATAGAAGCTTCTGCCTCCTAATTGGGCTCCCCTCAGTGAAGAATCAGGTAATTGTTGAGACCTAAGGCTCAGAATCCGCAGTTTTAATTTTACCAACCAAACTTCAATTAACTTATGGAAAGCAGTAGCCATTGGTTTGAGCAAGGACTCTTAAGTAATGCTAATGATTTTTGTCCCACAATGTCATATTTGCTCAAGAGTGAAACTACACACTAAAATCAAAAGAGCTACCATTTCCTTCAGGACTTCTGCACTTTGAGTACCTGGCTCTGGCTCACAATTACTCTGTCTCCACAGTCAGATACATCAGCTTAATTCAGATTGGCTTCTACCTAAATCATACTAGACAGCAGATCTTAAACATGCACTTTCAAGATTTATTTTGGGACTGATCAAAACGTATTATTGCATCAATTTAGAATTAACATTTCAATAATAAATAGAAGCTTTCTTTCAGTAAATTGCCCTTTTCCTGTTGCCTTTTCTCATGAATAATTGAGATGCTGTGTGACAGCAGCCTTTGGCAGGATTAAATTAGTGTGGAGCAAAGTCCACTTTATCCTGACCACTGTCTCAGAATATATAGATGCTTCTGTGACTTGACATTTCACTCGCTGAGCTACAGCTCCAGGAAATGTAATCACAGGAAGTATCTGTGACCGCACATGAGACCAAACACCTCGGCTGGCAGGGATCACAGAGCAGGACCCAGAGGAAAGCTTTGATTCATTCTGAGTTAAAGTTGGATGGAAGTCATATATATCGAAACCGGCAAAGTCAGTCTGTCAGTCGGTTGGTTGGTCTGTCACATGGATGTATAAAGAGAACTGGATACCGCTTTGGAGGCGGGTTATGGCACCGAAAATAATTATCCACAGTTTTATAGACGTCTCTTTCGCCAAGTAAGTCTATCGGAAAATGTCTTTTTGGGCCCAATGGCATCACATGGTAGTTTTAATACCACCGTTTCGCCACTATGTCAAATTGGCTTCAAAGCCTGGCACACTATAGGGTCTATGTTGGTCTATGTTGAAATATCTCAACAGCCTTTGGATGGATTACCATGACATTTTGTACAAACATTCATAGTCCCTAGAGGGTGAAGCCTACTGATTTTGGTGATCCCCTGATTTTTCAGGTCACACCACCAGCGGGCCAAAACTTAAACCTGTCCCGTGTATAATATCTCAACATATAATATCTCAACATCTACTGGATGGATTGGCACACAATTTTGGTCCAAAAAATCCTCCAAACCATAGGACCACATAGGTTGTTTGTTCCTACTCTCTTAATGACCCCTAGAAGTGTTTTCTAAATTAACGTTAGCACCCCTACTGGTGGCAGGAGATCAAAAAAAATTGACGTTAACTTTTAGTTTCAAACAGGACAAGAAGTCTCCTTCCTGTCCGCACAGGAAGTCTGTGTCTGTGTCCCCGTTCTCAAAGTCCCGTCGCTACAGGAAACAAACAACCGCTGAGCTATCAACTACACACTGAAAATGACACGTTTTGAAGATTTGGATCACGTAATAAGGCAGGTCTGCTCTGTTCTTTCGGTGAATGATTGTAAAGATCTACAAAGAATGTGTTTACATCATTTTCGTGGAGGTGTTCCACTGAAACGGGTTCCCTCCCGACACTGTTTTGCAGAGGCACCGTCGGGGCGTGGCGCCACCCAGGACGATTGTGATTGGTTTAAAGACATACAAACAGGCCAGGAAGTTTTTTTTCACTATCCAGGAGTGAAAGTGCATTCAATCCAGACTTTCCCCCAGCAGTGATGTGGAGATAGGTCTGGCTACGTGAGACTAGTAGCCAACGATCCAATTTGCACCCAGGTGTCCGTAGCCAACAATGCTATTTAAACCTAAACCTAACCACGTAGCCTATATGTATTGATTGTTACAAACAATTACCCCTGTAGTATATAATCAATCATGGGGCATAATTGTTTTTCATCCTACAGTGATATATTTTTCAAAGACAGAAACAGAGCTACAGAATCGCAGAAAGAAAGCAAGAAAGGAAAATTAACTGTCTGCCTCTTCTGTCAAAAAGCTTTTAATGTAAATACAACATGGCCGAGAAATAAATAAGTGCAGGGAGAGAGACAGACAAGAGAATTGCAAATGTAATCAGCAGATTGGGACAGAAAGCAGACAGATACTGGTGAAAACTGAACTTTTCTCTGAGCAAATGATAAATAGACTGACTATAGGCTGTGGTCAGTGCACCGCTCAGGGCTCATTCTTCATTTTGGCCTGGCTGGAGTTTAATGGAATGGCAGCTTGACAGTCTTTGACAGAGAGTGCACTGGGGGGGCAGAATGGTGGCATATTTCAAATACTGGACATCACTGAGGATGATTTGATCATTCAGTTCACATCTTAATCAACATATGTATAGTGGTAAAGCTAGAAATTGCAGCCTGCTGACTTGCTCTGCTGGTCCTTGCTGACACAAAGTGATGACTGCTGAGTGGGAAAGCGAGAGCCTAGCTTAAAAGGCAGGTCCTTTATCAGTTTTGACATATAAAGTGCATTATTGGTGGTTGAAATTAGCTGAACGTGTTGACTTTGGTGCTTTGTTGTTGGTATTTGCTGTACCTTGACAGGCTCCTGGAAACAAGTATAAACCATTAAAGGCCACATTTTCTTAGTCAGCCTCATACTCTATGATGGGTAGCGATGGGTCCTACAAGGGCCGACGATCATCTGCCAAATTAGAACAACTCACGGGTCACAGTTTTAAACCCATGGTTAACGTACATCGGTTGCTGTTTGGTTAGGTTTAGCCAAAAAACAACTTAGCTAAGTTTAGTAAAAACTCGGCATTTGCATTAAAATCAATACATTTATTATGCTACTTCACTTCCGTACATAAGTACATGACTTAATTACCCACATGACATAGTTACATTTAGTACGTAAGTTAAAATAACTCACCGTTGACTTTGACTTTTAGTATCAAACAGGACATAGAAGGAAAAAGACAAAGAAAGTC
>JAOVVB010228016.1:0-10447 GCA_028570985.1 Heterobranchus longifilis
ACCTACACTCTCTCTCTCTCTACCTACACTCTCTCTCTCTCTACCTACACTCTCTCTCTCTCTACCTACACTCTCTTCACCTCCCCACTCCACGGCATCTGCCCTCCACCTCCGTATCTGTCCAAACCTTATGCCCTCACTCCCCGCTGAGTATACAATGACGCCTTTCAGACAGCAGCCTCGTAGGTCTTTCAAACCCACTAGGGTGACACACAAAGACACAGGTACACACACACACACGTACACACGCACACGCACACACACACGTACACGTACAAATACCGCTTGTCCTGACCCAGACCACTGGGCTGAGTCAACATTTCAATTATTTATCATGACTCTCCTACAACACGCAGGGGCCATCCAGCAGAGGGATTGAGCGAGTTGTCGCCACAATAACAACAGTGATGAGTTCTTGTTACTCGGCTCAGCGTTTTTCTGCTAATACGACAAATTGCACATCCAATACCATGCGGCTGAAGAACATTACTTGTCATCATAGTAGAGCTCTTTCCTCCCGTTTCCTTGTTCCTAGTTTTCTTTTTTCTCTATCCTGCACACACACAGTATGAAGAGCCTTGTCCTAAGCTCAGCTATTCTTCAGACATAAACAGGACTCGCACTGAATCCCGATCCGGTGAGGGACATTTATTTTAATAGTTTAACCGATAACACACAGCCACTTACTGCAGCTTATACAGAGAGAAAGTTAATTACGGCTTCGGCGAATCAATGCACCAACAAAGCTACAATGTGTGATTGTTTTTTCTTTGTGTGATTTTGTTTTTGTTTTTGCCATTAAACATGTGCAAATAAAAGCCTTGAGACAACATTAAGCTCATACAAACAGAAATGTTTGGAGAGGTTCAGACCTGTTGCACTTGAAATCAGAATTCCTTGATATGAAAGAATTTGGAGTTTTAAAAGATGATCCAGAAACTTAGTGCAAAATAGATGTGGTGTTCACCATTCACAATTTTCCAGCTAATATATTTTGAATATTGAGTATTTCCATCACATTTGACACATAAATTCATGAAAAACAACATGTTATATGTAATTGTTGACAAAATATTGGTATGTAAAACAAATTATGTTACATCTAAATCCAAATGTTAAATTTGAATCTAACTGTTAATTTTAATATTTGATCTAACATTTAGATTTAACATTTTTACATATAAACAACTTACAAGCAAACTTCAAAGGAAAAAGAGTGATTTAGGGTAATAATATGAAAATGTTTTTGCATGAGGCCTAACATTGTTTCCTCCCTTACACACATACACATGCCGAGGTGTTGTGCCCTGTGCCCAGTTGTTGTTTTTTTTGTATGGGAAACAGAGAAGAGCAACTCACACAGCAGCAGTTACCCGAAGACAACCTCATTTACCTCAACATGACCTGCCTGCAATTGCTGCTCTCTGCGGATGCACACAACATGCACACGGGTGCTCATAAAGACATAGACAGAGGCACACTGACACCCAGGCCTCAGCTAAATTGTCTCAATGTAAATGGATTAAAAAGCCTTTTGCCCCTGAGGCAGTGACAGCAAGTTTAACCTGCTCAGAGAACAGGCAATGTGAGGGATGGAAGAGAAAGTGAGATAGAGGTATATACAGACATGTATTGCTCATCTCTAACATCATAATGTATTCATTTCCGCTGCGAGGAAAGCCTGTTTCTAAGATAGCACAAGCTCAGATTCCATGTCCAATTTCCAGCTGGCTTTGAAAGAAATGAAGAGTGCAGCACCGTTGAAAGTGATCAGACGCCCGGCTCTCACTCAACAAACCTACTGAATGAGGCTCCATTCAGTCTTGGCTCAAAAATCTCATTATGCGGTACACATCATGTAGAGTTTGCTGTTATTGATTGGACTATTACAGAGGCACCAGTGTTGTCCATTAGGCCGTCCCAAAGAAACACATATAAGGATTCCAAGTGTGCTTTACGATGATTGTGTATATAAGACCTGACAATATCAGAATTATAATAGAGATTTACAGTTTGTAGTCATAAAAGCAGGAAGTGAGTCAGCAATTTCGATCAATTGCTTCGCCAGTTTTCTAAAGTTTTTTTTTTTCTCCCCCTCACAGAGTTTCTATTAAGAAAATAAGGTCAGTGGTTAATACATGGCTGAAAAGGTTTTTACTTTTTTTTCTGAAATAAATGATGTTATCACATAAAGTGCATTCGTGATTATTGCCTCCCAGCATAAAACAGTTGGCAGCCATGCTTTCAGCATCTCCGTTAATTCTACCCATACCATCTGTCCTTGGTGACTCTGCTCCTCTTGGACACATTTGGGTTTTCTCAGAGAAGAACCAAACTGTCATTAAACTGTCAAGTAGCAACAGCAGGGAGTAACATACTTTCAAAAGGAATAAGAGTGGAGTGGATTGGATTGCCCCTGACTTATGATGATTTCCTCCTAATCCCACTAAGTTCTCTGGTGCATCCAACATGTCCTCATATTGTAATTGTACCAAAACAACGAAATTGGTCAACGAAACATTATACATGACCGATCCATTTAACATTGTAAAATTGTTCCAGTTTTAACCCCCCCACAGTTTTTACCGACCGGGGTACCCGCAGACAGCAAGAGGTATAATTTTTGTCATATCTCACAGCTGTGTTATTCTATCACTCCGATTCTCCATGCCTTTGTCAATCAATTTGTTCCTTATGACTTCATATAATTGCTTTCTGTTTCTGTTTAAATTAGTGCTTTTTAAAAATAACAATGCATTGGGGTCCTGGGGATCCCACTCAAAAGCACTCAATTCTGCAGTTTTAATAGATAAACTAAGAAATATTTGCCATGGGTCCTACCACTGTCAGGGGGGTAGAGGCACTCTATCAGTCATTTTGAAGGAGACAGACAGATGGAGCAGACACACATTTCTTCACATGCTCTGTCTATTTTCATTTTACACAATATGGAAATGAACTGTAACTTTCCTAAAATAATAATAATAATCTGTTTTGTTTTTTTCTTCAGATGACATTAATTACACAACTAATAATGATTTGAGAAGAAATAACTTCACATTTTGCTATAATGGTTGTTTCTTACAGTAGTTTCTTCTACGATAGTCCTTGTGTGTTAAATATGTTGACAGGAGGATGAAACACATGGTTAATGTTGTGGAACTGAACTACTTATGTTCAGACAACAAGACTACTTGGTTGGGTTTAGGAAAATATCATGGTTTGGGTTAAAATACGTATGTTTCTTGCAGATATCATTTGGTTTCACATGAGACACGAACAGCTGTCTCCTGGGTGAAAGTCCTGTGTTTGTTTTACCCATCCATCACCCTGATCTCCTCCGTACGCAGATTTTGTTGCTCTTTATACACGCCACCTGACCTCCTCCTTTGCTCCCGTCATACTACGGCCATTAGAGGTCAGTGCCTGACAACAAACGTTAATATTGGTTGCATAATAAGCTGCGTGTACAGACAACCCATAGGCCTACGGACGTTTTTTTGGTGAGGACGGTCTGGGTGCATCACATGACTCTGCCTTTGCATCATGCACCAGCAATTTACAGCATAATGACTTAAGTGGAACATTTCTTTCATCATCAAGAGTAGTGAGTGTGAAGTGCAAATGAAGACCTTGTACTGATTGACCATGTTAAATTCATAGTTTTGAGGCAGGTCCATTATTTGCAGCTGTTATGCCACTCAGGTGCCTACGAGACAGCGTGGTCACACCTCAAGTCTCTTTGAAGATAGACTCAGAAACACAATGTCACACCCAGAATTCAACCCAGCCCTCCCTAGAGAGACGTTAAAAATATGGCATCCATGACAGCAGCCTTACATCAGCTGAGGATCTCTTTGTTATGAGAGTCGGGCTGCTCTTTTACATTTGATTTATTCACTTTTATCTTTTTTGAGGAAGCCGCAGAATATCTAGCACTCAACATACTGCAGATATAAAAGTAACCATGTCTTTGCAGAAGGAATAAAGGGAGGCCTAATCCAAGAATATCATTTCAAAGATTTCTTTTGAGTTCTCTCCAAAAAAAAAGTTCAAACATCCCTTCAGCAAAGCTTGACCTCTTAACCAACATTGCAGCACCACAACTCAATATTTGCTGTGCATTGTCTGTTTTGGGGGCTCATGTCTGGTAAAGAGTTCATGTTGTTTAGAGGCAAAAGAAGAACAAAACATTGCAGATAAACACTAACAGATTTTAATAATTATTTTCAAGCAAATTCACTGGAGCAAGAAATGGAAAGCAGAATCAGAAACTCTTCCTGTTTCTAAATGTGCTGGTTCCTATGATTCAGGGCTGGAACTGCTTTCAATATTGTTTATAGCCTGATATTAATTTTCTGATGCAACTTTTTAAAATGCAAATGAGAGTTCGTCATTCTCAGTAATCCTTTGCCTTTGCTGAATTAGGTGTCTCTAGAGTTGTTTTCTATTCCATTTGAAATTGAATGGGAACAAATTAACTGTAGAAGTTCAAAAGTGATTCTAGTAATGATTGCATTTGCATATAATAAATAAGTCATTATAAATAAGAACAAAAATGGATGTGATGGGGTTAGTGAAAAGACACAGGAAGGGGATTATGCCATTATTTATAGCCCCAACAAATCCACTAATTGCCAGATTTCACTTTTACTGATAAGCATACCTTTTAACAGTTATATGCATATCAATATTTATTGCACAATGAAATAGCTAGTCTGTTTAGCTGGCCCATTATGTCTGTGATAAGGACAATCAAAGGTTCTGTTTCAAATATATCAGGATTGGAAAACTGACAATGCTGATTTTAGTAAAGAGTCTCCAAATGTCCTCCCAGCACACTGAATTGCACGCTGGCATTTTGAGGGGACCATTGGGGGAGCTTATCCTTTAATACCATTTGTCTAACTGTTTCATGTCTCCACACATTTATATAAAATATGAATGGAAGCTTGTCATTGCATAATTAGATTACATTTCTTTAATTAAGAAATCAAATATGCTGAGACAGATTTGATCAATACCAAACCTCAGCCTGAGTCATTGTAATATGCTCAGAAAGCTGATTCATTTTCATTGCATCCAGGGATATATGCAGTGATATAACCAGGGATATTTGTTGGAAAACCTACAAGAGTCCTACATGATTTTCACATGCAAAACTAGGTTATATATGTTTGATTGGACACAGTAAATCCAGTAGGGTGTACATTTAATGTCTTTTCATGTTATAAACTATGACTTTGTTAAACTAAGTTTTACAACTTCTAAAAAGAAAGACTGAAAAAGAGAGCTTCAGATTCATTAATTTAAATTGTCATTATAATAAATTGTATTGATTTTTTATTTTTATTTTACAAAAGGCAAAAGGCTTAATAGTTCAATTAATAATATTTTAATTTTTAAAACTATAATAGTTCATATATTGCATGTTAATCTAACAAATCTATAACTATTTGAATATGCTATGTTTAATGTATTCCTAATACATTTCTCCTGTGCTGTTCCTTCACATAACTAGACTATAGAAGTGTAAAAAGATATATGACTATGTCAAATTATTCCGAGGGACATCCATGCAAATGGAAAACTTCTGACTTAAATCATTTACTATGAAGCAAAACACAAATGTAAATTGTGTCACACATGGGCATGGTAACATCAAAGAGTGGGACTCATCTATTCCTGCAGGCGTATTGCATCCAACTGAAAAACAAAGCTCGCATAATATTGCAGGAGGTTTCTGAAACCGTGACTGAGGTACAAAAATGGCCCCATGTCAAAAGCATTACACTCACATGCCTCAAAGAATAAAACAATATTTTATTTGTTATGGTGACATCAATATTTTCTTGCAGAACGTATCAATTTCAACATAAGGGCTATAGGCAAGTCTGGTGTGGAGAACTTATGCAGAAATCATGCATATCTTAATGCTGTGATCACACCAAATGCAAAGCCAATTTTGCATTACTCGCAGAGTTTGACCGCAGAATCATTTGTGTTTATTAGCGTTACTTGGCACCCTTCTTTCCGACATTTCTCACCATCATCAACCATGACCGAAATAACAACTATTGCTGCTCTGTACCTGTTGTGGAAGTCTCAGATATGTCAGAAAACCAAACGCCATCATGTCTGGGTTCAAAACATCATCTGGAGGAGCACACAGCTCTTCTCCAGGAACTGCGTTTGGATGATTGCCACTACTACAGAGATCCAAAATAAACAGATTTTACCGTGATTTCATTAATTAATTTATTTCATGTTTATTTGTTTATTTGCACAAACCAATGTCACATACCACAACATTTATAGTCTAAGCTAATCTGCAATGCTTATACCTATGGGCCTTTAAAATGACAGTACAGAGACAAAACACAGACTCAACAATAAGTAAGTTAGTAGCATAAAAGTATAAAACTAAAAGCACAAAACTCAGAACTCAGCGACAGACAAAAATTGCAATAAATGGATCAAAAGGTTGCTAAAATAAGTACTGATGCCCATTTGTAAAAAGTTGGAATTAATGCTTTGTCAGGTCTGTCAGCAAGACGAAAAAGCAAACAACTTTTAAAATACTTGTTTTCTGAATGGAGTTTGGATCGATCAGGGTGATGCTAGGAGGATCTCACCACTGATCTGCTTTCAGAGCAGTGTCACGCAAATTTCAAATTTCGATTGCTAACACACGAATGACAAGAATTTCCGCGTAATTTGTGTCCCATCATTCTATTTGCGTCTTTGCACCACACAAGAAGTTTGCTTTGCACTTAGTATGAACACAATAGACATCCTAAATATTATTACAACCAAAAATATGAAAAATATTAAGGTCTTTGGCTGCTTAATTCTTGCAATGCATGCAAAATGGTACTTTTGTTTATCAAAAACACATACTTGGCTTCCTGCTCTGAGAACAACAAAAATAAAATATCTTTTGTCTGCTGCTTTCTTCCCTGTAGACATATAATGAGTGTCATTGTGTTGATTTTGCAGCATGACAGAACACCTCCAGAACATATCCAGTGAAAACGAATCTCTCCAAAATGTGTTTAGAAATGGGTGGCATGTAATACACCGTGGGACTTAAAATTTTTCAGAAGCCTCACACAGCTCAGCACCCTCTGGTCTGTGACAGTGAGAATTGTTACTGCGACTGCAATTGTACTCAACAGACTGAATTAAACTAAGTATGTCAGGCATCCTGGATGTGAATGAGTCCTATTGTGCAGCGGGTCATTATCACCCTGGCCCTGCAGGCACATCACTCGGCTGGCATGGACATCAAGTAATTCCATCAGCTATGCAGAAAGACGTGTCATGCTGCCAGACACATACCTGCGCATACATAAGCACACCTGTTGGCTGAAAGTACAATAGTGGACAGGAGTTTCAATTATTTAGACTGGCAAAGCAGCTTCCACCAGCTCTCTCGCTCACTCATGGACAAATGCACACAGGCGCACGCACATTAATTCAGTCTCTCTGTAGCTCTCTATGCCTCATACTTTAAAATGACAGAAAACAAGTAAGTTGTTTCAGAGTTGAGCTGCCTCAAAATCATTCCTTCACTGCACAGGCAACTGTATAGCTTCTTAATAGAGGCCATATGGACATGAAGGCTGGAGGGGCTTGGCCAGCAGTGAGGCTTCACAGCAGTACTCTGCCAGCGTCCAACCCCCTGCTGGTAGACCACCATCATTAAAAGGCCAAGTGGATGAAGGGGAGGGTCTTTCCAACCCCGGGGTGAGCAATAATGTCCACGGCCTGACAGAAAGATCACACCCAGACAGGAGAAAGTCGAGAGAAATGCAGAGGCAGACACGCAAATAAGCAGAGAAACACATACTGTTGGGAGGAGAAATGTCAGCTTTTATATATGGCTGCACACATGCACGCACACACACACACACATGCACGCACGCACGCACGCACACACACACACAAGCATGATTCTAAGCCTTCTATAGTTCACAGCCTATACTGGCAATACTTCAAGTTATGATGAAGGTCCTTGACCAAAACGTTGTGTATTAAATATTCTTTATTGAGCAAGTGAACACAGTGTGCGGGTGTCCCTTCTTCAAGTATGTATTTATTCCACCAACGCACCTGTCACAAAGACTAGTGTGCAAGAGAATTTTTGATGACTGTGCTTTTATTGAAAGTGGTCTTATCCTTCTGCATCAGATATGCTGGTTTGATAACATCGATCTATCTATCTATCTATCTATCTATCTATCTATCTATCTATCTATCTACAACGTCTGAGTATTGAGTATATCAGTGTTGAAAATGATCAGAAATGAAATGAGCAAATCATTTCATTGCCACTTTCGTAGATGGAAAATGCTTAATAGCACAAAAACGATCAACACTGTTGCTGTTTCTCAAAAGCCACAATCATTCTGCCTAATTTAGTTATTTTTAACCATATCATTTAGAACTCTATTTCCTTCGTGCACACAAATCAGAATTTGATGTTTCCCGGTCAGTATAACAAGACTGCAGCCACACACATAAGTGCATCATTTACTGGTTTCTACCAGACTGTTCTGAGAAGGTGAAGGAGACACAAGTTACAAGCAACCAGCTGGGTTCTGATCCTTAGAGGAGCACTGCACAGATTGTCAACCTTGTTTCCATGAATTAGTCATAAGGGTGTCATGTCTCTAACATCCGCAATGTGTGCTGATGTTCTCTTCATCACTGTAGTCAGCTTTAGCAGCCTGGTTTACTTGTGCCATACACGTCAAAACACATCACTGGAGAGTTGAAGAACTATACAGGGAGTGTTTGTCTGAGATACGTTTTTCCTTCTCTGCCTCCAGGGAAGCATCATACCCTTCAGTCAACTGTTGGATTCGAGAACAACATTTTGGACAGACTAAACAGATTCCCAGTATATACTCACAGAGGGCATTATGCAGTACTTCATATTTCATAGCATGCTGTCAGAGTCGAAGGCTACCGGCAGGGTAGACAGTCTGAGCACCTCTTGACCATTAAATATAGATTTGATTTTATTTAGGTAGTAGCCCTGTTAATCTTTAAATAGCATCCAACTAAAATGACTTGGATGCTATTCAACTGTTCATTTTATGTTATGAAGTACAGTACAATGAGAGATAAGCCTAATAAAAACAACATAGCAGCCCATTGTAAGGAACAGACACATTTTATTTGACGATTCAGACATTCGAAAGCTGCATCACAAGAACCTAACAATCCATTTAAAATTCTTAAAGATAGAAACAGCATAGAGGGATAGAGTAATAACAAGGACTGCCAGCATAGGCTAGTGATGGCTTGGCATTGCACTGTTTATCATAAAAATCTTGGCAGCCATTTGAAGATATCTTAAAATTGTCAACGCAACGCATGGCTGTCTTTTCAGAGAAGAGTCCACTGAACTGTGGCGCTGTGCAAAAAGCATTCTTCTGAACAACTGGGAAGAAAGGCAGTAGCATTGCCTCTGGTGGCATTAATTTTACTGTCTAGACCAGTGGTCCCCCACCTTTTTCTGCAAGGCCCCCCTTTTGTAGATAAAACTATTTTCAAGCCTCCCCCCCGCCACAATGCACCCACAAAACCACACACTTAGACACGTCCTTTGCTTGCAAACTTCTAGAATTAATTTGGCATTTGTGTGATTTGTGATATTTGTAAATAAAATTGACTCGGCTTGACTAAAATGTCTAAAGTGCAGAATCTGCGCCTTACATGCATGGTGCATCAAACAGTATTGATCAGTGAAAACTGTCCTCAATAATACTCACAATGCTTTCTCACACATTGCAGTGGTTGCACCAATTGTTAATGAGTCTCTTTCTAATTCTGGGAGGTAGAGGGACGGGTAATGGCAACAGGCCCAATAAATAACACTAACATTATGTCATGATCAGGTAAATACCATCATTGACGTAATACAGTGGCCCTGAGAGCTCAACACACTGCAAATTAAACAAACATGAGTCAACGTGATGGCACACGAAAACATCAATTTGTTATCTAAATGCTGCACACATGTAATCAAATTGATGTGTCATCAAGTTGGTGAAGATGTTTCTTCATTTGCTTGTGTTGTGCCTATTTGCATGTTTTCTTAATTTGCAGTGCGTTGAGCTCTCAGGGCCACCGTACAGTGAAGAGAAGAACAAATGCAAAAGCAATGCTTGAAAGATGAGCCCATATAAAAGCGACCATACTGTTGGTACATTATGCAAACAAGACACCATAGGAAAAACAATGGAAATGCAATAAAGACAGAGAACATAAATCAAAGTAAGGCAGCTGAAATAAATGGGCATATAAACATTCTCTGCCACACTAACCAAAACCTTTACATTTTAATAGATAACATAAAACACCTTTCCAGGTAACTTACAAGACAACAATGTTGTAAAATGGTTTTCAATTTTGCATGTTGGTCTTTAATAAAAAG
>JAOVVB010228027.1:0-10447 GCA_028570985.1 Heterobranchus longifilis
TCCATAAACAGTCTTGAATTACATACATTTGGTATGACTGGAAAGATGAGACTCTTGTGGATTCAATGAGCCCAATTGTATTCATGTGTGATGATGTTTAGTCGCCATAGTAACTAGGGTTGGGTGATATGTTAAAATTTTCCAACTGGCCACCGTCAGTCCAGTAACCGGGATATTCTCCATCTGTGTGATGCAGAGAATCACCCCCCCACCGCCGCAGCCTCAAGTCTATTTTTTGTGTGCGTTTGTGAAGCGTTTCTGCAGAGACAGCTGTTTACATCACACAAATATCCTGCTGCATACCGCTGCATATGTGTTTTGAACTTATTAACTGGATCTTCAGTGACTGATTAGCAGTCTCTGTCATCACTCTCATTCTCCTCCGCGCTGCGGCAGGGAAATAAATTCAATGAACGATAGAAACACTGCATATTGATTTCTTCTCATGGACCCGACATAAAAAATATTTTGGTTCAGTAAATTTCTCTCTCTCTCCCACTGCTGGGCCGCACTTTCCCATCTGTCTGCGTGGATCAGGTGCGCAGTAGCCTAGACAGGCAGACACAGAGGAGGCGGAGGAGCGGCTCTCAGGCAGATGATTAAATTAGCAAAATAAAATGATAACTATCATCCCAATAAAGAGCAACCAGCGATGTAATCAGCCCCCGTTGGTATTCAATATATTCGTCTAATCACCCAACCCTAATAGTAACCATTTCATTGTAGTGAGACCATTTATTTGACCTCACTGTATAAAATGACCTGTTGTGACCTCGAGGATAATCACAGCCTCATGAAACTTTACAAACACAAACTAGAGACCTAGGACATTCAGAGGATGTACAGCTTTCCGACGTATATTCACAATCAGAGAGTTTCTGAGCAGTTTCCAGAACAGAAGTGCTCGCCATCCAATCACTGAAAAATGCAATTCTTACAGAAATCTCCAAATGTCAAAAGTTTTTGACACCAAATCACAGCATGAATTTTTCTATGATGTTCCTCAAGGTCTGGGTGTCTATTGATGTATTTTTTTTTTAATCAATTCTGGAATGGTCAAAAATAGTTAAATTGTGCACCAAATTGGTGTAACAAATGGTATCAACCCAAATTTGCTGTAACAACTTATGAGACATAATAGAACATTTGTATGCTCATCATATACTTCAATCATAATGCTCTAAGCACTTACACACTCTAAACCTTTTAAAATTTGATAGGCGCCTAACCAAAACAGAATATTTATGAGATATTTATGACTAGAAAGCCTAGAAATTAATCTTCAGGTTCTCAGTTTTCAGATGATGTACACCACTTCTATGTGGCGTCTACTGTTGACCTGCTGTCTCCCCTTAAATATCAGCTCCCCCCTCCTCAAAAAGACCCGTTGAGTGTTTGTGGGCCTCAGAGGGTGAAATTAATCAGTGAATGGTCCGTGTCTGCAGGTACAGCTGGAGCGAATACGACAGGCGGACTCTTTGGATCGAATCAAAGTCATCCTCAATGACACCAACTTGACTGACATCAACCAGCTTCCAGAGACATGATGCCACTGAAGGAAGAGGCCATTCCCCCTTTCTTTCTCTTATCACTGGCCCCAATAACATTATTGATCCGACCCTTCCTCCTCCCCCATAACCACCACAGAAGAAGAGTTTTGGGGGGGCAGACGTGGCATGAGGAGCCTTTTTGTGTACATTAAGAGTCTTGGAACACACCGTGGATAGAATAATGAAGAAGAACACTACTAAAGGAAATGTAAATAACTAAATGTGTGACTCTGGACGGAGGGAGTCCATCTACCCGTGGGTCTGTCTGTGTCTTGTTTCTACTGTAGATATATGACTGTCTGGATTAGCTCAACCAAAAAAAGGTTTGTCGTCTTCTAAAAGCACTTTTCATCTGCAACTTCTCTTTCCATGTAAATATAGAAAACATAACTTTTCTCCTCCTGTTCTGGAAGCGGTTGATAATCGCTTCCTTGTTCCACTCGCTTGTTCTTTCCCTGTTTTTTTTTTTTTCCTGTGACATTTTCCACCTTGTTCTGGTCATTTCACCCTGTGACAGAGACACGATGAAGGAGATTCATGGAAAATACTTGCACATAACTTAACTAAGATAAAAACAGAACACAATTTGAGCAATATACTCCATTTCTTAAACATCCGCTACTGTATCTTGCTTTGTTTTTGTTCTTAACGTCTGACTTTTTTTTTTCTTTTCTTTTTTTTTTAAAGCTGCAGAAATACAGTGAAGAAACATTCAGTCATGTTTCAAAGTTTTATTTTTCAACTTCACACTTGTTTCTTGATTGTTAAAGGGATAGTTCAGATGTTTTGATGTGTGGTTGTATGAGGTACTTATCCACAGTCAGTGTGTTTCCTACAGTAGATGGACACTATTGGAGAAGCAGACAGGAGGACAGACACTAAACAATGTACTGCTGTGGACGGGGGCAGCAGCTAAACTTATTTTAGCCACTGTAAAAAAAAAAAAATCTATATCAGTTCAAGTGTACACTATGTTGAGAATATTTTCACCGCCTTGTTGTGAAACAGCCATTTAGCTGTTATATCGCTCTCTTCAAAGCCACCAGACTCATTTGACAAAAACAGTAATTTTACCTCGCAGAACACTGGAGCCGCTGGTCTACCGCTGCCTCCATCTGTTAGTTTGCTTGTGTGACTTTGGTGTTTTAAAAAGGTTAGTTCAGATTCACCAAAGTCACACAATAACACAAACAAACTAACTGATCAAGGCAGTGATAGTCCAGCAACTCCCGTGCGAGTTAAACATTTTTTTTCAAAGAAGTCTGGCATAAATAACGGCTTCAGTTCCCCATTGTAAAGGTCTGTCTGACGGCATTCTAAATATAGACTACACTTAAACTGAGTGTCGAAAATATGTTTCATTGTGTGGTCCCGTCCACAGCAGTACATTGTTTAGCTTCCGTGTCAGGACTCCTGTCTGCTTCTCCAAACTGTATTAATACACTGACTATAGAGATGTACCTCATACAACCACACTATCCCTTTAAAGTCATGTCGGAGAAAAGAAATGGTTTTGTGAGGACGCGTAAATGGATATGAAATACTGGATTTTAATACACACTTTGCTCCTTTTATTGATTTCTTTTTTGAGTTTCTTATTGTAATTCTAAAGCTCTTAAATTCCAGCTTTTCGATTATAATGGAAGCGCTCACTATCACAACACTGGCACGGGGTGCTTCTCTCCTGTCACAGCAGTAAGACGCAGTTAGCTGGTTATTTAAGGACACTTAACTAACCTCTAACAAATCATCCTGCTACTTCCTGTCTGACTGGAAAATTCACTTGGTAAAGTAAAGTACGGCTGACTTTTTTTTATCCATAGTGTGTCTAAGAGGTGCATGCACCAGCAGAGATTCTGTTATCTTTGAGGCAACTAATGGATTTAATTTAATATTAATGATTTAATAACCTTAAAGTGGCAGTGCGTTAAAAAGCAAACCATGAATGAACTGTTTGATATATTAAAACAGGAACAACTAAATTAAATATCCTGAAGACTTTTGCATCAGAAAGTCCCCCCCCAAAAAAAACAGTCGTACAAGAATTCACAGACTACTACACGACGAAAGCTGCCAATATGCTTCATCAGAGCTGCTTGTCAGATGGTCGAATAGCTTCAGAAACCTCCGACCCCCTCACGCCTTTCTGTGTCCGACCATTTCTCTGACTTTCGACAATCCGTCATTCACAGACGTTTCACGCCATTTCTGTCACTTTTGATGTGAACAACTGAATAAAACACCATGAGTGCTTTCCTGGAGAGATGAAAAATCTCAACTGCATCATACAAAGCATTTCTTTTCTACTATAACCAGATCCTTAGACGTTTTATTTACACCTCAGTGTGCTCAAACAAAACAGGCTGTACTTGGCAAAAGTGTTTATACTTTTTATATAATAGCTACACTCAAAAGAACTTGTGAATTTGTACTCTCGACACAATAAATGTTACAAATGGGCGCACAGTTTCAGATGGGTCATTTGTGGAGTTTCACTCGGTTATTCACATGAAAAGTGGCAGAGGTAGTTGTGAAGAACGAAAAAAGGGAGCTTGAGAGAGAAACCCTGGCCAATGGCTGCCTTAAGAGGCTGTGACTGTCTGTTTTCAGAAAGTTGTCGGACACAGATTGAAAGGGGGTTTCAGACGGTTTCTCATGGTGCATTCACGTGCTCCTCGGAGGGTCCCATTTCCAGACTTGAGAAGTAATTTTTCCGACTGACGCCTCGTTTCCACATAGCTCTGTGTACATGCGTACGGGTCAACCAAAAATCCATTCATCCCTACGGGAACATCCGTGAACTCCGGCGTCTTTGCAAAACTCGGTCCGGAATTTGCCTCGAGTACATTGACATAAATTGAAAAAATATAACTTTTGCAGCAGATTTTGGACTGACCAGGGCAGACTGTATGCACTGTGTGCCGCAGGAAGTTCATTCAGTTACACGCTGGACGCCGAAAAACACAAATTTAACTCCCCCCCCCCCCCATCTGTGCAGTGGCATTTCTATCCATCCATAAGAATTTCCTTGCATTGAACCCTGGGGGCGTATTCTATATACTGTACGAAATTACGCACACGAAAACAAAACTGCGTGGAAACGAGCCATTAGGCCTTTGCACATGAAGTCCGTATTTTATGTTTTTTTTTAAATCAGTGATCACTGATGCATTTTATTATTATAACATCGTGTCAGATCTATTTTTGCAGCTGGAGTCTTTGAAGTGTGCAATTCACTTGTAAATGTATATTCATATCTGTACGGTGGCTCTGAGTGGTCAAACAGCGCTCTAAAGGCAGAAAAGCCAACCTGTTCCGAAAACTTTAATGACGGCCGAAAGTTTCTGAGTCGGTGTGTAATCGTGATTGACACAACGTGAGATTGTATTTATTTTTTAATGTGCGACAATTTCAGACGAAAAATATGCAGTTAATGTGCAAAGACCTTGTGTTCATGAGTCGTAATGTGGAAATAACTTGGACACTACAAAGAAAATGTCTGTATTTTATTACTCAGAGCATTTAACCAGTGTTGCTATATTAGTGATTCAGTCCCAGACTTGTTGCTGCACCAGTACATTCCCTAAAACCACTGAAATGTTGCTTTACCTGACTTTTTATCAGGGTTAATGCTAATAAATAATTAAATAATTTTCTAGGTCACTTTTATGTGGACAGCAACTAAAGGTTACAAGCTAATACTACTTACAAATTACATGTGAGCAAAGAATTTGATATGCAATACGTGAATTAACAAAAAGTTTTTTACATCAACCCAACATTTACTTTCGTCCGCCATGTTTCTGCGTAGTATGACGCCAACTCGGCAAGTCGTGTACCAAAAAAAGACTTTCTGAGTTCTTCTGTCTTGAGGGGGCGTTCACGTGACCTTTCAGGAACTTTTTTTTTTTCTCGATCATTCCGACACCACATGAATGCAGCATTAGACGATCTGACAAGTGCTTCATTTGAAGCATACCGAGGCCTTCGTCTATACTGAAAATGAAAAAAAAAAGTCCTTTTTAACAATCCACATTTAATCCAGGCAGTCTGATTAAGAGAGAGATTTTAACCACAGGCTCGGGAAGGCAGGGCATTCATTAAGCAGAAAAACCTTTATTTTCTAATGGAATAAATAAATGTGAAAATATTAATAGGACGCTGTATGGGTTGGCATGATTTTTAATCGGTCTAAGTAAGTGGCTTCATGTGCTGTGTAAGGTTTTATTACATATTTGACCAATGTAGGCAACTTATTGCTCCACAACTCCCGAGGTGGTCCATTATCAGCGGCTACACGCCCACATGTGTAATGTCCAGGCTGATTTTAAGTATTAATAGACAAATACAAACTACTCTCACTGATAAAAGTGGAAAACTACTCAAAAATGGTAAACCACAATCACTAAACTCTTACTTTCTAATGTGCAGACAGAGAAAATATATGATTTTGACGATTAATTTCAATCTTTTCTGTTATTTACATGTTTTCCCAGCAGTCATGCTCTCCTTTGAATAAAGATTGTGACTCAATGTTCTGCACTCACTGCAATATGAATTTTATGGAAAATATGAGGTAGTATTGTTGTAAAAAAAAAAATCCTGAAATGGAGGGAGGAATTCTCTTTGCATTGCGATTAAAACAATATATATATATATATATATATAAACATGCAGCAGCTTTGTATGGTTTACGGACATGTTGATCACTGTTTTTGTTTTTGTTTTTGTTTTTGTTTTTGACTTGCATGTATTACATTTCCTTATGTTGCATCTGTCTATACTGTAGATATCTTGAGTTGATATTTATGATAGATTCATGCAGTGTGTTATGAGATGATGTGGATGTGTGGGCAGGCCAGCCTGAAGTTGCACTGACAGAAAACTGTGCGTCTGTTCTGCTTGTATGATTGTGGGCTGGTAACTGATGAACTTAGACATTTTACAGTGTGAGAGCTGGATATTATTTTTCTCTGAAAGGCCTTATTGCATTACGGCTTGGTGTGTTTTTAATTTTATTTGTGACATTTAATGTCCCTCTTAATTTAATGTCTGTCTATTGCAGTAACAAATTTTACTCGTGGCCCATATGGCATTAATATGGAGATTTTCACATCATCATCATCATCATCACAGATATTCACTAATTTATGGAAGCCCATTTTCACCAGTGATGAAAAAAAGATCCTGTAAATTGTTATAATGAGAAACAAAAATCAAATAATGACTCGCAAAATATTGTCTTAGTATCTCAAAATGAATTACTAGTATCACAAAATAATGACTTAATATCTCAAAATAATGACAGTATTGCAAAATAATAAATCATTTTGAAAAAGTTTCTCATAATGATTTACATGATCTTTTTTTCCATCACACTGGTGGAAATGGGCATCCATACTAATTCGTCATGCTATAGAGTTGATTTTTATTGAATCATTTCTTATTTAACATTACTGGATTATTTGAAAAAAGAAATTTACATGGAATCCCAAAAATGATTGCAGTAGATGTTAAAAATGAGATGGATGTTTGTGTTCAGGAAGTCTGAAGGTCTGAAAGCTCACACTGTGTACCACCAACTACTTCAGGAGAAATAGAAAGTCACAGCAAATATGAGGTGTAATGATTTGTTTATGGGGAAATCAGTTGGTTTTTTTTGTTTGTCATTTCCAACCCATGTTCACTCAACAGTTTCCCTACAGTCTTTATAGTGACTACACATGTAACATTTCACAACCTCAATATATAAGCTGTAACATGCAGTCAGTTCTTGCATCATAAGCATTGGCAATAAATTATCATCATTATTATTATTATAATATTTTTTTTAAAATTATTATTATCTTGTTTTCAATCAATCACAATATTAAATGTTCAACCAACAAAGAGCAACATACTCTCCTTGTATGCTTCTATACTTGTATATTCGCATACTTGGCAATAAACAATTTCTGATTTCTGATACTTATTGGGCCTACAGATTTAAAGGTTTTGTTTTTGCTAATTAACATTTATTTTGTTACCACTGATTCAATAGTGCACAGTCTGAGCTTTCAGATGGAGCTTTTATCATTCCATTTAAAGCATTGTTATCATGTTTTACATTGTAAAATCTGTACCAGGGTTAGACTGATATTCTCATCTGTTGACAAATTAAATGGCATCCAGTTTAAACTAAACACTCCAGATGTCTTTATTATTATTATTATTATTATTATTATTATTATTATTATTATTATTATTATTATTATTACTATTATTATTATTATTATTAATATTAACAATAATAATAATAATAATAATAATAAATCAGCTACAGGAGTTGCGATCTAAAATACCTGTATAAGCATGGATTTCAGCAGAGATGTAAATGCTGTTTCACAACAAAAAGAATAAACTCTTCTAAAGTCTTGAATACTTAATTTTCTTTTATGCCATAAAAATGGTAAAACTTCACTGCTGAATATTTGCCGTTAGCGCTCCATATCGGTCGAATCCTGGTGTGTGTAACTGCAAATCCACAAAATGTCAAAAAAAAAAAGGTCATTAGCTGAAAGAGAGGCATGAGCTGCACGGTGAATGATAAATATGATTCAGTTTAAACGTATACTGCCCACTGAATTTGTGTGTTGAGATTTAATCAACACAAACAAACTTTATCTCGTCCCTTCATGTTAACACCACACCATCAAAGTGTAATCTATGTGACAATTTTCAAACAAACTACTGATGTTGCACCATGGATGTACAATAAAACCTGGATACGGTGTCGTCGCTCAGCCTTGCAGCAATTTTTTCCAGTGGCCACTCGCGGTACTGCAACGAAAAATCCCCCCTGCAGCCCAGAAAGCATTTTCTCCATAGACCACCGTTGTAAAAGAGACGACTGTAAAACTGTTGACATGACACCTCCAACTGCAAACAAGGTTGATTATGAATTTTTAATCCATAGACTTTTTATATTTGTATAACCTTCCTCGAGCCAAAAAGAGCAATTTAAAAATCAGTGACGTCAGCACAATGTGAAGTCTACGGGGTGAGCGGGAACTCGCCGAGGGGAGAAACACTACTGCGCATATTCAGTGGGCTGCATAATGCAGAAGTAAACCCGGAAGCCTGGAAACTTTTTCGGCGTATGCACCAGGCGAGCAATTCTCATTGAACTGAACAGGCACCATTTTATTTTGGGATCCGGTATCCAGGTTTTACAGTAAATCCAAGTGTCGCATGTGCAGAAAGTCTGTATCCCCTCCAAAAATGTCAAAGATTTGTTGAGATGAACAAAATAAATTAAAACATTGGTCACACATGTCCTCTTTTGGAAGATTTGGGTTGATAAAAACGGCCAGGGTCCCGGTTGTAGCCTACTTAAGCTAAATGCTAACATCAGCATGCTAACAAGCTCACACAGTGACAATGCTAACATTTAAATTTAACATTTAGATTCAGATTTAGATTTAACATTTAGATTTAGATTCAACATTTCGATTTTCGTTTTCGATTTTAAATGTAACATATTGATTTAGTTCTACTATATAGAGATTTAACATTTAGTTGCAGCATTGGTATTATATGTAATGTATTTTTTTTTACAAGAAAAGATGACAAAGTTCTCAAATATTGCTGTAAATCTGGTTTTAAAAAAGTGACATAAAAAAACATTGGAGCTAAACGTGGCATGAAACTACTTTCTAATTCTACTAACAAAAAGGCTGTCAAGACACTTAATATCTGTATGTTTTATAATATTTTTCTCTAGTGTGATACACCCCTGGGTCTGGCTGCACAAAACACCTTAACTTAAGGCTTTCCTTAAAGTTAGAGTTAAGTTTTCCTTAAAATGAAATTGGTTGCACAAAACACCTTTAAGTTTTATCCTTAAGATGTCCTTAAATGTTCACTTAAGTATTTACCTTATCTTGGTCTTATACCTGAGGAATTCCTTAAAGTTAGTTAAACCATTGCACAAAATAACTTTGCAACCAAAAAAAAGGGGAAAAAAACACAAAAAACGTAAGGTGCCTATGACTATCTTAACTGCAACGTTTTTCCTTCACTAATGAAACCTTGTAAGGGATTATTTTCAATGCCCTTAAGTTAGTTCCTCAGCTAAGGAAAAACTAAGCCTTAAGTGTAATACTTAAGGAAAAAAACTTAAGATGTTTTGTGCAACCAGCCAATCGCTCTTTTTTATTGTTCTATTTGTATACTCTCCCCTGTATACTTAATATGTATTATGTTCTTTTGTTTGACTAAAATGTGTATTTCTTTTTTATTTATTCACAGTCTATTTGTGTCTTTATTCTGTATTTGTAGAAAATATCTAGTTAATGAATACTGTACAATACATGTGGCAGCTGTAGGCCGTCGTAGCACTTTTTAGCCTGTAGGGGGAGCAGTCGCGCGCAGAACTGTCCGTCCGCCGCTGCAACTTCCCACGAAGAAGAAACGACGATCGAGGGTGGAAAAAAAGCAGAGGAACTACTCCTGTTTACAACAACATAATGGAGCCAAAGGGGTCAAATATCATCTGCAAGCGTGTTTTATTGACTGGATTTGCGCTATGTATTGTATTCGGTGAGTATTGAAGCCCAACTTGGGTTAAATTTCAATGTGGAAATGTTTAATTTTTAGCTCATTATTTAAGGTGGGATATCAGGTTAGCTAGCTAGCGATGAGACACCTAACTACACCCCTAACCTCGATTCACAATCTGGCTAATTAATGTACCTTTGTCCCCCTCCCCTCGTAGCTACAGACGAGATTTAACACTACCGAAAACATTTATATTGGGAGTGTTAGCTAGACCCATCCTTGTACACATATCGACACAACGTTACAGATAATTTGTTAGGAAATAGTTAAATTCACTCAAATTTGAATAAGATTTGCCC
>JAOVVB010228047.1:0-10447 GCA_028570985.1 Heterobranchus longifilis
TTTTATCTACCTAGAGGGCACTTTTCGGTACGGTACTTTGTCGGGAGTTGATGACGTGGCATCCTTCAAATTCAGCCTTTGAAGGATCCTTCCTTTGAGAAACACCCACAGTATGTGAAATGCAGTACGCCAAAAATACCAGGATGTCCTACTACATCCGGTCGCATTTTGCAGTATGCAAGCCAGCATGTATTTCTGGTTATTCTGACCCACAATGCTTTGTGCAGCATGTATGAGCAAGAAGGTCAAAGTTCAAGGCGCAATGATGAAGTAGCATGTCCCATTTGTATGCATACTGCATGCAACAGTATCTGAAATTCTTACATTTCAGAGCAGTAATAATGAAAAGTAGCGCTTTCTGTTGAGCAGAGCTGCTCAATCAGTGGCCTTGTTTCATAAAGGTCACTGAGAAGCTGCCAAAAAAAGCTGCATTTTTCTGTGAGGAACACTGAGGCGTTCTCACGTGTTCTTCTGGACAGTTAACTTCATTATGCAGTCACATGCAGACGCAGCACAAGGGGAAAGATCAGCTGACAAACACAGATAGTTTATAAGCTGCTGTACTGTCAAGTAAAGCCCAGTTTGTGTCCAGATGTTTCAAAATTTTAACCACATTCCTTCATTATCATCTCTGACCTCATCAGCTGTCGAGCTGTCGAAATGCGGAGCGCTGCGTTTCCATAAATGACCAACAGGAGGAGCCAAATTCTTAAAAATACAGTTTTATTTTTATCACAGAACTGTTTTAAGCTGCAATATAATGAACATTTTAATGGTCTACAAACTGCGACTCCCATACCGACCAAAACACAAAGTACAGAAGAACAGACCAACGTTGTGCTTTTAAACAAACAGGCAGTTAGGATGTATACAGCTGGTATTATCAATAATAACTGAAGCAGACTTAAAAAAAAAAAAAAAAGCATTAAAAAAAAGGCCACAAAAATACTGAAAACACTGACAGGCACAAGGCTTTTTATCTGCTCATTCATAACAAAATTAACTCAGCGAGAGCCAAGTGGTAAAGTTTGAAAAACATACTAAAAACTACTTCTGATACAAAACGTTTAAATGAGAAATATCACAGGCTCGAGAACTCCAAAGAATGAGTTTTAAAAAGTCTCCTAATCTCACTCACAAATGGCACGTTTCACGTCACTGATGACGGCTGCATATTTTTCTTTTTTTGCTGCGTTCAAAAATACATTGTGGCAAAATCTATTGATCAGGAAGACACGGTAACAGTAAAAACTTCCAACTGAACACGTGACATCTGTTTTCAGATAAACCACACTGACCCACAACTTCATCTAAAACTACAAAACAGACAAACACCACTCTCTAAGACCAATATTCAGCAGGTAGTGGCCCAGATTATTGATTTAAAACCTCGTCTTTAGGATTTTAGTCCGTCCTTACATTCTTTGAGAATTTACCGACTGGTTATGAGGAAAGTTTACAAAACAACAAAGTGACCCGAGTCGACACTGAAAGCGGAGCGAGGGAGCGGAGCGGTTTACACACGGCCCGTATTAATTAGCCGTTTGATGGGTCGTGACCTCCCTTCAAAGTTCATCATTTTCCCCATGTTGTCTTCATGTATTTGGCTTGATCAGAGTTAAAAAGCTGCAACAATCCAGAGTGAAGTCATCAAAAAAAAAAAAAGTCACGGTGAGATCACAGTTTACAAACTGATGTGTTAAATCTACCAGTTAATGTAGATGAATCTAAGAGCCTCATTCATAAAAAAAGACTATTTACACACCATCATAACTTCATATGATTTCTAAAGAATGTGACTGTTTTAAAGAAAGTGTAAGAAATGTAGAACTTTACATAACATTTAAAATAAAGACATTATTGCAATCTAAGAACATTTTATGAATGAGGCTCTGGGATCCTACTCGTACTTCATTAACAGATTTGTGGGAAAATTCACCTTCTGCTCTACAGCCACTACGGCTGACTTCTCTACACTTTTGGTTTTTTTTCGATTTGCTTGTCGAGTTGCACTCTGAACTCTTCAATTCTTCTCAGAGAAACAACCCTTTTGATCAATGGCATCGAGTTAAACACTGTGCTGCTGGAGGAAAACAAATATTCAGTAACATGTTTCAGCTTATACTGACGCCGAGGCGGCTGGATGAGACGAGTCTCTACTGTACACGTGAGAAGACCGAGGTCCTCTAGTCTTCTAGTCTCGCTGCGCTGTCTCCACTCAGTCGGAGAGATCGCTGTAGAGGAGCGCGGCTCTCCCAATAAAGACAGGGGGGAAAAGTGTTGGAGGGCGGGGCGGTCTAATCTACGTCTGCTGGAGGTTCTGCTGGAGGTTTTAGATCATGGCCCGGAAAGCGAACGAGACTGCGGCGCCCAGCGCCAAGCCGAGGGACAAGAAGAAGGCCATGATGGCCCCCGCCGTCTCCGCCTCGTGAGGTGGCACCTTCCTGTACGGAGACAACAGAGGGACAAAATTCATTAGGAAGGAGTGGTTCATTATTAAACACAAGGATGTTAGATATGACATCTTTTAAAGGGATAGCTCAACATTATTGGTCATATGCTTATTAGGGGTGGAATTCTCTAGAGCACCTCCCCTCAGTGTGATTATAAAATGATTATCGATGAATCTTGATCAGGGTTGGGAATTAACTTTTTTATCCACCTGCCACTAGGGCTGGTGGATTCCAAATTTTACCAGCGACTCAATAGATTGCCATTGTTTTTTTTTTGGCTGGTGAGTGAAGCAAATTAGATTTTACCAGCTTTTGGCTGATGCTAATTTCCAACCCTGATCTTGATGCATCAAAAGTTATGGATGCTCTGATATATCAGCTGAACATTGGGATCGGCATATCTGCAAATAAGATGGCATTCACCGATGGCAGTGGCTGATGTTTATCTGTTGTGTTGCATCATTTTTGTGCTGCTAAATATTGTTAAAAATAAGTTTGAAGCAGTTATTTTCCAAAGAGGGTTATATTAAAAGTTCTTTGTATGATTGAATTTGTGCTCATTCAAAGATAGCGTAATGAAATGTTGAATGACTTTAAAACATTTTTTTTTTATATAATGAAGATTTATGTTTCCCTGGCAAAAACAGGGGAATAAATAACAAAAACAAAATAAACAACATAAAAACATTGGTATCTGCCCAGAATTTCACAATCGGTGCATCCCTAATCAAAGGTTTTTATTTCTATGCATGATTTATTTTTTCTCACCGTATGACTACTTGCTTTAAAAGTTTGTAATGATCCATAATGGAACCCATTTCGGTGGAAAATGATGTAAAAATATTCTTTATAGATTCTTTACAATCATCCACTGAAAGAACAGAGCAGGCCTGCCTTATTGCACAATCCAAATCTTCAAAACTTGTCATTTTCAGCATGTAGGTGGATAACTCGGAGGCTGTTGCCGTTGGTGATAAGGCTTTATCCAGGCAACACTTGCCAACAGCAAAATTAAGTTGCAATATCTGGGTTTGCACCAGTAGAGGGCAGTCACTATACATATTTATAATACAATGTGTCAAAGTCAAATACTTTGCACTAAAGATTAAGACCTGAATCCATCAACAACACTACTAAATACCAATATTGGTTTTCAGCTGTAAAAAGTGGTTTGGGGGGTTTAGTTACTCTAATAAACACATTTAATGGCTCCTTCTAAAACCATAAATTATTTGGATATTTCTGTTTGTGTACAGATTTAACAAAACAAACAGTATACATTGAGATATTTTTGAGTTTTAGAGGTGCGAGTAGGAGTGCTTTTGAGCTTTAAGAGAGCCAGGCTAGCTTTTCCCCCTTGCGTCCAGTCTTTACGTTAAGCTAGGCTAATCTCCTCCAGGCTCCAGAGCAATTCATAAAAGACTAGCCCTCCTTAGCACGGCACTCAACATTATAACGTGGTCTTTTTTATTTCACAAGTTTTCCTTGTGAAACTAAAGTGCCTACATTACCCACAATGTAACTTGTAATGTAAGTCAACGAATTGGGTGTATGTGACGTCACTTGAGGCAATTAATCAGAGGAAAAAAGACTTCATATCTTTTTTCACATATGCAGTAGTGCTCCACAACACCTCTACATGGACTTTGATGTGTAAAATCGATGGCGTTCCACTTAAACGCACAGACATGAGAGTGCTTTCGATCTTCTCATCCAATTATCTGCCAAAACTAACTTCTTAGTCTTAGCGGGCACATTTCCTCCACGTGTAGTACAGTATGCGTGTAGTATGTGGTGCAGTTCTTACTTGGGACCGAAGCACATGCAGAGACTGGCCAGGTATCCGTTGGAGAAGGAGAAGAAGATCATGAAGAAGATGTACCAGGCGTCGTGGCCAAACAGCACAGGGAGGTAGTAACGAGGCTGGACGTTACACAACATGAAGAGAGGGATGAAAACCACCCGCAGGACCACCAGGACCGGAAGCCACATGCTGTCTTTACCCGGCTGGAGAGAGAGGGAGAGAAACACGGCAACATCAGCCACAGAGACAGACTTCAATTAACAGTGTAACGTACTTTTGGGTGTTTTTATTCCCCACAGACATGTATGCATGTACCGATTACCATGGGTGCTTTAGTGAGAGAAACAGGGGACAGGGACAAAAAGTTAAATCAAAGACACGCCTGATGGAAGGACCTGGAGTCTGTAATGATGACGGTAAATAAACTCACATGGTCGTGGAGCAGCTGACTGCTGTTATCTGCACTAATAACCAGCTGCAATTCACTGCAGGTTGGCCTGGGTTAACCAACTGTAATCAGTTTGTACAGAACACATTGATTCAATTTCATTATTTCCTCTTGGTCACAGGAAATTAGACGCAGAAGCGAATATTTGACAAACAGAAGAAGCCAAACAGGACATGGGTAGTCTCGTGTAGCCAGACCTATTTCCACAGCACTGTGTCCGCTCTGGGGTGAAGGTCTGGATTGAATAGCTTTCACTCCGGTATAGTGGAAACAACTCTCTGTTTATATTTCTTTAAACCAATCACAATCGTCTTGGGCGGCGCTCTGCCCCGGCTGCAGGGAAGGGACTTTGAGAACCACACGGAAGAAAGGAGGGACTTCCTCCGACCGGGGTATTAAGGATTTATCCCGACACTGCTTTACATAGCAAACCCAGACTAGGCTTAGTCAATCTACCCTGGTTAAATAACACTTAAAAAATCTTGTCGATAGTCTATGAAAGATGATGCTGCATACCTAACTATAGTAGGTGCTGTGGGACTAAACAATCTGTGTTTGTGTGGGTATTTTTTTGGATAATACTTTTGTGCTCAAGCAAAGTGTCAGGCAGTAACTTTTGATTTGTTTCAGAGACTTATTTATTTCTTCTTAGTTATTTCCCCATGCATTATGGGTCCTTATAGGAGCTGCTACTGCAGTGACAATAATTATGTGCCTCCCACGCCTGTAAACACTGTTGTTTGATGGGACAGTCAGCCAAGTCAGAGGCTGCTCATGGAGACTGAATCTGACTTTCTGCAGTAGTGGGTGTGTGCAATTTCCACTGTGCCACCCAGTGACTCCCATGTCTGGCATATCTTGCTCAAAATTGAACTTCTGGGACTCCTGTCCATCTTTATAAACTTTGACAAGTAAATTTGCGGCATAGACCAACAGCAAAACTGTCTAGACAGCACTGACCTTTGAGGGAATGGAGAGCTGGAGAGTGACAGTCCTCTGCTGCAGTACAAATGACTCCATAAAATAGGCATGGTTTGCAAACAGTTGAGTTGATGGTACAAATACATCTGAATAAACTATGATAACTTACTGGCTTGTCTTGTCTTGTCGCTGATTGGTTTAGTGGGGGAGTCTGTCTTGGGAAATTAATCACAGAAATTAAATACAACCACGTAAACACTGTTGTCATATTTACAAGGTGTTTGTGTGACCACCAAAACTAACATTTGGACAGTGACACATTTTTATACAAACACTTCATGTGGAACAGAGGGGTGAGACTTTAAACACAAGTTGTTCCAGTGTGGGGTTTGACTGGCGGTCATTGTGCCTCTTCTTCTGTAATGGTATAATGATGCCTGCATTCAGACCAAATCCGGCGATGTAACGATTAGCACAGGGTTATGTGGCGATGTGGGAGTGTCACTTAAATGACCCATTTGTGTGATGTCCTGTTGCGAACTTCAACCCCCCAATGTAGCATAAATATATATTTCACAGTTATTGTTTTCCGTCACAGCGTTTTTATGATCTTGACATTCCGACCGCACTGGGTAACTTCGTTTCACAGCAGCGAGACAAGAAAAGACGGGCCTGTGCTTTGTGCTGGAGCTTATTGCAGGAAACAGTCAGTATAAATGTGTTTCATTTTTTAGCCTCATCGGTTTTTCTTTAATTTCTTGTACCAAATTTTTTTTCCGCCCTAGTCCCATGCCATTGATAGAGGCAGGGATGTTTACTGTAACGTTACTCTCTCACCACCTCAAAATGAATAGGTTTGAACTTATGTGGGTTTTTTTTTTTTAGAAAGAATGCTCTTTTTTTTGCCAATTTTAACAGCCCTAATGGACACACAAGGTAGTTTTAAGAGCAAGTGGAAGGTCATTAATAAAGGACCATATGAACTTCTTTGTGGAATTCCACACTATATTTCTACTATCTGAGCTTCCATTAAAGAAAATTATATTAATATATATATAAAGTCTCTATATATAAATATATATATAAATTATATAGCTTTCTATCCATGACAAGGCAGGTGGAACAAAACCATAGCACATTTTTTCAGTAATAATTTGTGATCAACCGCATCGAAAGCCACACTGAAATCTAACACTACTGCTCCCAGGATATTCATTTTTATCAATATCTGACAGTCAATCATCTGTCATTTGTGTAAGCGCTGTGCATGCTGAGTTAGAAATTTCGCTACATTTGGACGGAAACCTGGCTACAGTCACATTCTTTCTGGGCAGGCACCTTAACACTCCCTGCCTACTTCTCAGCCACACTCAGCACATCCTCTTATCAAGACAAGGACCCTGACTAACCTGACAGCCGATCAGGACAGGTGGTGCCGTGACAAGAATGCGAGGTAAACAGCCTCCACACAGGAGATGTAAGGCTCAATAACACTCTCCAAACTATATTCTATTGTAACTTTAAAGTCTTTACACGTCTCTCTCTCACACACACACACACACACACACGCACACACACACACACACACACAAATCTCTTAAGGTAGAATGTGTGGATGAGTTCCACAGCTAGTATTCATTTATTTATTATACTTACAGCCTGTGGACATGTTCTTGAATGTATATGTGCTCATATCAAGGTCAGTGGCCTGTCGCCTTTTGGGGAAACTGGACCGCTGATGCTGAAATCAACAAATTCATAATTAATAAATCTTTGGCTGACAGCAGTACAGCCCTTCTCAATGAGCCGCATGCTGCAGTTTGATGCCATGACCCCTGCCCCACTGTCACTCTGAGGAGAATACCGCCTCCTGGTTCTTGTGGCCTAGAACCACAAGTGCCAAAATTAGGAACACTTTATCAAAAGCTGTGGTTTGTTATTGTGCATTTTGGTGCCATCACCATAATAACCAATGTCCTTCCTGTCATTTTATTCTAGTTTTCTCTCAGTGTAGTTTAATTGGTAATGGACATCACAAAGCCAGTCTATGTCTCACAGGCTCTATTTGTTGCGTGGTCAGATACATACCGGAACAATCGGTGAACTATGAGGAGTGTGTCGATAATGGTGTGACTCACCTGCTCTCAAAACCCCTGAACCTTATAACAAATATTAAAATTAGGCATTGTAGATAAAAAAAGGAACCATGTTTATGCAACTGCATGGCCTCTTTCTAGTAGCCAGAAACTGACTCTCATTCATAGTCTAGGTGGGAGATATATGTAAAAAAAAAAAAAAAAAAATCCTTTGAAAATTGTATTGATAGACCAGTGACAAGCATTGTCAAGTATCTATTGTTTAGGCTTCTTTTCCATTGTGATTTGTATTTATTTATTTATTTTTTGCTATGGCGGCAAAAACATTACCAGCGGAAACACTGGGTGTTTTTACAACTCACTGAAGAGGATTGTGATGTTTATTGCAACTTCATTCCATGCCTAACTTTGGGAAACACAGCTCGGCTGCTCTCTCACCAGAGCAGCTTTGACGGTCGGAGGCACAGTAGCCTTCATCCACTGTACAGTAGAGGGAATTATTTTCATCTGATATTATGACCGGAGTGATTTAATTATGTCAAAAATAAATAATTACTGGATAACAGAAACCCTGCCGCACACCAAGTACTAGTATATACTAGTAAAGCAGTATCTTTGCCTCACGTCTCTCTGTGTGCCCTCCCTTCAGTTCTCCTCTGTGCCTCACAGTTTGAAAATCACTTGTCTGAACTCGGAGTTAAAACTGCTTAAAACTCATTGATTGAAAATGCAATAACCTATGCATTCATATTGCATGTGTTTGCATAAAGACGGCATGGGTCTTAGCAATTCAAGTAGACATTTACATTGAGTTTTCATTAGGCGCCCTACTGCTGCGAAGCACGACGATCAGAAAATTCTCGGGCGAGCCGTTTTCTTTAGAAGCGCATTTCTCCGTGCCTGTCAACAAGCGATTCTGCTCGTCTGCTGTTTACTAACTACACGTGGAGGTGATTTGTGTGTGTGCAGACTCCATGTTTGTGTGTCTGCCTGCTCCAAGACCATTGTCCCTCTTGGTACAGACACAACAGACAAATATGTGGATAATAATGCCATTTAAAAAAGCACAATCACAAACAGTAGTGATAGGTAGCCAACTCTGTTATTTCTAATAAATATAGTGGATGAAATTTTATCATGTGGGGGTAAAAATCGGGGGAATGTAAAGTCCAGGAGAACAGAAGGGAGAGGAGTAGGAAAATCAAAAGGTGTGGCACACAGTGCATCACTTATCACAATCAGATAATTTATATTATGTATAATATGTGTTTTAAATGGTTTATAAAACATTATCAGTGTGTTTTCATCCCAGATTCACACGCAGAAAAAATAGACCAGACATCGAAATGATCGCGAGCCGTTTGCAGACCTCCACGTCATATAAACAGCACAACTACTTAACATTGGCGCCGAATGGAAGCGGGCAGAGCTCCCTGGCACTTCGCAGCAAATTGCGGCGCTTTGGCAGCTGCATGGTGAAAATGCTCCATTACAGTACACCGACTTCTCTTCTCATTAAAGCCATCAGCATCAAATTTGCCACGATTCATTCCAGTTTTTCCCCCAAATTTGATTGGTTAATTTTGACTGCTTTCCACAGTTTCAAACAAATAAGGGTGGAGAGAATCAGAGGTAGAGAGACGGAAGATGAGGGAGTGTGCGACAGATGGGAAGCATAGATTCTGGTCTCAGCTAGAAGTATTGGTCAAATCAATCCAGCGACGCTGTCTACCTGCAGGGCAGGAGTAGGAGTTTTATGATATCGTTCTCCTAGAATGGAGCACACGCACGCATGCACACACACACACACACACACACACACACACACACACACACAGAATGAAACACTGTATTTTACCTTGTAAGGCCTCTGGTCATTTTCAGGAGGATTATTGATCTTCAAACCTTGAACTGCGATGTATACATTCTCCTTCATCTTTCCTAATCTAAGTCTAATCTTAGCAAAAATGTACTGCCATTTAGTGTAAAGTTATTGTTGTCTATAAGTGATTTGTTGTATTGTGATTGTGCACTGAATTAAAAGTTATAGTCATGGTTACTGAACTTTGGTTAACTTTAGCAAACACCACATACACCCTGAAGAAACTATAAACAGTACTGTAATAAATAACTTTTGTAAAAATCGACACTGTGCAAAAGGTGTTGATTCAGCTTTATGGTAATTTTTGAAGCTTTTGGATTATATCACGTCGTATGGGCAGGGTTAGTAAATTAAATGTACATGAATCTTGTAAATTAAATAGTAGAAACAGCCGTCAGTATAATGCAGTTTAACACTACTACAATGTACAGCCTTGAAAATTACCATAGGACTGAGTCAGCACACAAACAAGTAGTAGTCTCAATAAAAATGGAATATTTACGGTGGTATGAGGTGCAGGGTTACTGTGTTGCATAACATTGTGCAGGTGATTCCAGTCTTGTGTTTATTGTGCACCATTGCACACTGGAACACTTTAACTAGAAAGCTCAGGTTTTTGTTGACAAAGGTGATCTTTTTTAATAGTTTATGATAGATAGTTAATAGATAACACGTGAACATAATGGATTGTGCATTTTCAGTCAGAAATAATGTCGCAAGCTGATGTTTTCAGATGTCTTGTTTTGTCCAAATTCTGATTCCATCAGAATCAGAATCAGAATCAGAATCGTTTTATTGCCAAGTATTTTTTTACATACAAGGAATTTGTCTTGGTGAAACGGT
>JAOVVB010228058.1:0-10447 GCA_028570985.1 Heterobranchus longifilis
TGGGTTTACATTGGAGTTAGTTGAAAGCCCAGTGCGTCTCATACAGACGCTAAAGGGTGCCTTGTGCATCGGTATCAAAGTGGCAGTATTTGACGAGTTGAGAATGAGACCGGTCTGTTCATTCTGCTGTCTGCGTCTCTTGCAGCAGCCTGGTCTCCTAAAAATGATGTTCAACAAAACGGCATTCTCAATTACATTTCTAGGAGAAACATATTTTCTCCTGCATTACGTTTGATTTTGACGTATTGAAAAAAAAAGAACACAGACGTTCACCTACGAGACCGCGGTTCGTGTCCTGTGTGAAACCAAAAATTTGTATCTAATAAAGGCAATTATATTTTGTTATGTAACAATCTTACATATGTTGAGAAAAAACCTCAAAACGTAGTTGATGATGCAGTTTAGTTGTTGGGGAATGTAATCTTGTAGGAGACAGTCTCCTACAGTTGCATCATTGTTTTACATTCCAGTCTGCTGGTTCTCATTATAAAAATTATCAGTTCTGTAACAGTAATTAACCTTGATCGCAAAGTATGCCGTGTTGGGTCGTTGGATTTGATGTTTAAGTAGATGTGGGAGCCCTGGGATGGGTTGAAAGAACCACAGTTTTTTAGTAACACTGAAGTTAGAGAGAAGGGTCTGAGATTAAGGCCATAGCCGGTGGGATTGTGTCACCACTAGGGAATTGTGGGATATGGTTTTGCTGATGCAACAAGAATGTCGAGATTGTGCTTAAATTGTGTTCACCTTTCCCCAGAGTCCAGTGTTAGTGGACCCGTTAGACCCGTCACTCACTGCATCCCGGCATGATCAGATGATAACGTTCACATTTAAAAGACACGTGCAACCACAGCTGCAGTGATGTTACATTAAAAAAAAGCAGCTGGTTAAGACCCAGCACACGGCAGTGTTTGCTGCAGGGGTGCATGGGAAAACTGTCATATACTGTGATATACTGCCATATTTGCATTGCTCTTCATACATACTGTAGTAAAACACACACATACATAAGCAATCAAAGTAAACACAGTAAGTCATACACATTCCATGCACATACCTTACAAGAGCCATAGAGGGCAGACATAAATGTATGCACCATCAGAACCATCATTATTTCCTCAGTCACTTCCACAAGCTACAGTCATGCATGCAAATATACTCAATACACGTACACACACACACACACACACACACGATTATTGCCCATTCTTACACACTGTGAGACCTTTTATTACATGTAAGACAGACTGAGTGACGCCGGGCTTCCAGTATTCACCCTGCACTCATTGGCAATCTATTCTTACCTAATTATTTGAGGGGGGGGGCTTGAAACCCCCTTAATTTGCCACTATGCAGTGTGCAATTAATCAAGGCCCTTGCTAACTGACAGCCTTAATGGACGCACTCAGCTCCTCTGTGATTGTCTGCTGGCTGCCTGTTCCTTCAGTGCGTTGCCTCAGAATTCAGACAAGCATACCCTTCAAGAGCGGCTACACATACGAGGACACTTCCACTGAATTGAATGGTGGGGTGGAGTGCTGAATGAGTACATTTATCTTTGCTTACCCACACCCACCACTGTGTGTAATAACTGTGTTGGAAATATCAGCCTTTGACTCTTTATGATACCGAAAGACTCATACCCAACTGAAGCGTTTGTGCAGGCAATTCAGATCTTGTTAAAACAAATTTTTCTGTTTGCTTTGTTTTTCTTTTGAGCAGAGGGATGACGTTTCTATGATTATATATAAGGGGGAAAGCAAGTGACAAGGAGACAAAAGCATAGATGCTTTTAAGATTTCCAAATAGTCCACTAGCACTTAAGGTTTCTACTGCACTCAGATGGAGAGAGAGTGAGGATGTTGCCTCACGTGTAATGCAATGACAGAAATGTTGCTGTATTTACACCTGGAAAAAAAAACTTTTCAGAGAAAGTATGTGTTCTCCAGAGGTCTGACCTCTATGAGGATGTGATGGAGTGTTCTATAAAGCATTAGTACTATAAACTTGAGGGCACAATTCGAGTGCATTACACCTCCAGAGAGACCTTTGCATGCTGTATCTCAGGGTCAGACGTTGGGAATCTAGAGCTTATTATGGCACTTAAGAACCACAACCACTTTAACTGTACAGTCACTTTTAAGTACTATAAATGCAGTGTTTTTTTACATGGACAACTGCCATTTTATATAACATCACACATGGTCTGTTGACTAAAGGACCTTTCAACTGTCCTGTAGTTCCTTCTTCTATTCTCACTTAGTCTCGCGTAGCCAGATCTATCTCCACAGCACTGTGTCCGCACTGGGGTGGATTGATTGTCTTTCACTCTGGTATAGTGGGAACATCTCCTTGGTCTGTTATTTTTTCTTTAAACCAATCACAATCGTCTTGGGCTGCGCTACGCCCCGGCTGCAGCGAAGGGACTTTGAGAACCGCATGGAAGGAAGGAGGGACTTCCTCCAGCCGGGAGTCTCCTCCCGGCGGAAGTAGTGCCTCTATGCCGACACTGCTTAGGTACCCAGCCAGACTAATTCTCACTATATCTCTGTTGAATCAGGTGGTAAAAATAGTTTGCTATAGTTCCTGTTTCTGTGGCCCTGATGCTTGGTGAAATGACCAAGTGTTAAAGCACTGATGTATTTTTTACCATACCTCATCTCCAAGTGTAACTACCAAGTGTAGCTTTGTTTCAATCAGCCACCCTGTATGTGGGAAAAGCACCTGTGGCTCTTCTCTGGTCTTCTTCTGAGTTCATTCCCCATCTTTAGCGGGAACAGAAAGACCTGGGTGTCCTGATGGGTGAAGTTAGTCAATTGCGGTTTAATTCCACCTCATCACAGGTAAATTGCCTCTCTGTTTCATTTACTTATTTTATTCCTCGACTAAAGCAAAAATTCAGAAAAGAAAATGTCAGAAGAAACATTCAGCAAATTGCTCTGTAATTATGTGCCTTCAATATGAATGGTTTAAACCCATTTCCATAAGATTCATACACTCATTTTGAAGCAGTTTCAGTCAGAATTGCTTTAAGGAAGAAACATAATTTTATGTGCCTCAGTGCACAATGCTGTGGACAAAGATAGAATCCTAGCCATAGTTATCATTGTCTATTTCCATCATCGCTTCTGCTTTATGGCGCCATAGGCGACCACAAATGGCAAATTACTGAATACATGAAGATGAGTTGTTATAATGAAAGCACAAACAATGCCAAAGATGAAGGATGGATGGAGACAGAACTGCCAATGTGAGGATGCACCACAGAGTTGGGTGAAAAGAAATTCCCGAAAGCAGCACCACTGATGTTGCTTTTGACAGGAGTGCTGAGGAGTGCATCTCAACTTCCAATGAAAGTTCTTTACACGTGAAACCACAGAATGGCAGGGAGCCTAACTAGGTCTTCAAAGCATTGTGCCAGCCCCTCTTTCTCCCCATCAGTCTCTCCGTCAGGACCCATGAGGAGTTTTACAGAGAGGAAACTTTGGATCAGTTTGCAGCCATTGGCACAAAGTAACAGCATGACCTACCGTCAGTTAAAATGGCATTATATGTACCTATGGATTGTTTGAAGAACATCCCATCACTACCTTTACAAACTTTATAAATAGAAGTGGGAAAATATGCAGTATATGCATTCATTAGACCATGGTTATACAAAATGGATTTATGCAACTAAATCTTGTCTTTATAAAGAAAAACCCAACATTTAATTTCCCCCTCATGTTCTGCCAAGAGCAGTTATTTGCTTCTGTGTTGAATAGACATCCATGGATGGTAATTATGTGAAATCATGTGAATTTTTCTTCGGGCTATTTAAATATTCAGCTACTGTGTCATACTGTTATTGTTTCCCTGTTTATGAGGCAGCTTCCTGGGAATGAATGCCCAATGAGAGTTTAGCCTAAGAGTTATTGTGTACTACAGTGCTTGACCCGTAGAAGAAAAATGATTGCATAGAATTATCTGCTATTGCTGAAGGCTATTGATGTTTACCTTTATATCTCACGCACATGCTGGTTGAGCCATTTTCAAGTGTACATATCCTTTTTTTTTTTTTAATTTTAAATGTTTTTCTGTTCATTTTATCCATCACTACAGTTATTTTGAGTGTATATTGACGCAACGCATTCTCATGAACAGGTTCATATGATATCTTATGAAAACATAAAGTATGCGCAACAGTTCGTATGATATCTTCCAAAATATTGTATTTAATGGTGTGAAACGGCCATTTTTCAGTCGTTTTTAAACACACGGCGGTCGCTGATTTAAACAAGTGATTAATGTTGTGAAATGGGACGACTTCGGTAGGTTTAGGCAACAAAACTACTTGGTACGGTTAGGAAAAAACAACAGGGATTGGGTTAAAAACCCTGCTTCCATGTTATAAATAAAGCTGTTAAAAAAAAGTGACATAGGACGTCACATATCTACGAATTAAAAAGTCCTTTGTTTGTTGGACCCATACACAACCCCTCCTGCCCTAAACAGGCTTCTTTGTCTTTTATATTTTCTCGCCTCACTTTCGTGTTTACTCCCGTCATAATTAGTACGGCCAGTGGAGGTCACTGGGCCTCCTGGCTCACAATTATGTGGGTTATGTATGAATTACAGTGCATTACGTTTTGTAGTAATTATTATGAACAGTGAATGAGACCAGCCCGACTGACGTGACGTATTGACTTTTCTTACCTTTATATGACAACATCCTGCAAGAATTGAATTGAGCTTTAATATAGCAGTTAAATTGCATGAAGGACCACCAATGCCACTCATGTCACTCTAAGCAACTTTGGATGAAAATATGCACCAGATGGCATATGTGACGTCATTGCTTGAGATACCAGTGACCAGAAAATTGCAGAAAGTACCACTCCCAACAATGTGTGCCTCGACCTTTGTGGTGTCTCACCCAGATGGAGAGTGTACATTGACGGGAAAGCCCCAGGGTTATGGTGATATGAATGGCCAAGTACTGACCTTTGACTCCTCGGCACTTTACCCCCAACTGTGAATAAATGATTCTAAAGGGCCCCATCCCAGAGGATTAATGTGCTCAGTAAGGCTTCAAGCTGCTCACAGAGAGCAGACAGAGTGAAAAATGTGCCATTGACTATGTACAGTACAGTGATAGAGTGACAGCTAATGTTGGAACAGCTCTGTTAGGAGTCCTGTAACTTTTGTCATTCAGGAATCAGGGCCATAGAGGTCCCCCGATTTGTGCCAAGGTGAGATTAAACATAATGTGCCAGAACAGTCAAGTAATGAAACATATTAATCAAGTCAGGTAATTGCTACATGCACACTTTACTCAAGTCAGAAGGAGTAGTTGAAGTTGAAATTGATAGAGTAAGTTAGTAGGTCACAAAAGGGCATAATTATGAATTTCATCTGTGTTCTAAAATCTCCACTTCACTTATATTGAGGTCTGTTGGCAACCAAAGAAATTTCAACAGGCCATGTTTGAACAGGTGGTGTGTCTGGACAGGCTTTTGTTGTAAAGGACAGGATGAGCCTAAAAGTTGGAAGGCAGAAATCTGGTGAAATATGTGTAAACTCTCAAAGAAATAGGTCAGTATTTTGGGAAATAAGTTTATTGGCTTTTTTAGATGAGAAGATTGTACGGTTATGATGGGAAAGCTAACCTGGCTCACTCCAAAGGGAACAAAATCTGCCTTCCAGCTCCCCTAAAGGACTGTTTCCAATCTTTATGCTAAGCAAACTTCAGCTTTATATCCACCGTACAGATATGAGAGTGATATCAATCTTTTCATCTAACTCAGCGAATACTGTATTTCCCAAAGTGTTTAACTATTCCTTTAGGTGTTGCAACACCCCCAACATATGACATGTTATGATTCAGAGCAGTGAAAATATTATTAATTGTTCAACAATTGAAATCAACAGTAATGTTTTTTTAATATATGGATTAAACATCACAATATCTAATTAATTGTTAATCAGATTGCACTCTGCTCACTACTTTTATTTGTTGTTTTCTATACTTGTTTAGACCTATTCAGGGTCATAAGACCAACAGCTGTGTAAGCAGAGCAACAGGTCAAGTATTATTTGGACAAATAGTCAGGCATACCTACATTTCATCTTTGTGAAGGACAGGAAACCCACAGACTGGACATGCGTGAGTGAAGCTAAAATGTTCTATCATAAAAGAAGAACTGTATGTATGTTTGAAGGGTGCCGTTGATAAATTCAAGGTCTAACTAAAGGTGATCCATAGGGCAAAATATATAGAATTTACTGAGTTTGAGTCAGTGATGTATCTCTGACCACAGTTATTTCAAGGCACATCAAACTTCAGAATTGTTTCTTCACATCTGAAATGTGAATAGCTGGAAGGAAACCAACCGGATATTAAACATGAAATAATTTTAGTGTGAAATTGCTATTTTCTATTTTCTTCTACATTTCACCATCTATCATCTGCCCAATGTCTGCCTGTTATTGTCAGATTTGATTCCAAACAGAATGGATGCGGTTGATGTGCTTTCATATTCTGATAAATTTTCCAGCAGGAAGATAAATAGTCCAGATATGTTTGTGCTTGTACAAGCGTTTTGCAGGGGCACATTTGTCAGGCGCTGCTGACACTGTTGTGGAGGAGTCCTCATGGATCACTTGGTATCCAGGAAGAACGTAGGCCAGAACAGACGGGCGGAGTCATTATGAATGGAGATGCCACTCTTACATGCCTTTTTAAATAGAGGGTCGGCCCACCCCGCTATGTCGTACCATATAGAACATGTATTATCAGCCCCAGTGTGTGCATGTGTGTCTTTGCTGGTTTACACCCACAAGTGGAGCCACAGAGCCAGGGGTGAATTATTGCATGTCAGCATAGTTTTTTCTTATAGTTTTGTGTGAGTTGAATATGAATCGCCCCCTCGCTACTCTCCCTCTTTCTTTCTTAATGCTGGTAAAGTAAGACCCTCTGAAGCTCTGAGCATTGTTTAACTGTAGGGCCTAATTAAGCACAAGAGTGAAAAATCAGAGAGGGAGCTAAGGGGAGGCAGGTTAGGGATACCAGTAGAATAACAGGTTGGGTATGGAGGAAAAAACCTTGGCCCACAGAGCACAATCCTACTGTTGCTTTCTATGCATTTCACAAGCCGTGGCATCACGATCACCAGTTTGTGATTCTGTTTTCCTTCAGCTTAAAGTCCTAGTTTGTATTCCTGTCCACTTCCTGATCAGAAGCCCCCAATGGGCAGTCCTCTGCAGCCGTCTCTCTAGGAGTGAGGCTGGTTGGAGTTAATTAAATCTGAGCTAAGTGATGCGGCAGATTTGGGTGGGGGGTGGGGGTGGGGGGGGTAATGGTCACCCATGTACAGCTTGGACTGTGGAGTGTCCTGTCCAATGAGAAAGCAGAAGTGATGCACTGCCTCGGAACGGCACAGGAAAATAGTTAAGGAGGACGGGAGCAACATGCCGTTAAATTGAATGGGAAAGATCTTTAAGGCAGGGCACGGCTCTCACGCTGTGGGCAGAGCTGATAATTTCAACGTCTACTAATCACATAAATGCCACTGAGTGCTAACAGCACCTGAACATGATGTTTTTATAATATTTTGTTATCTCAGTTGGTAATATTTTGTTGTTTTGTTCTGCTTCCACAATCAATCATAAAACACTTAAACAGACTTGCTGATTTAATGAGAAAGAACATTTCCCGCTAATATGGATAACTGAATTAATCTTGGATATATATGTCATGTTTGTAGTATGTTATCATTCCCCTGATTATTTGTAAAAAAATAAATAAAAATAAAACAAAATAAAAAATACTCATTCTGCACATTATGTAAAATATATATGATCCAGCATTTAGATTATATCATATTGTCAACCCTGGACATCTTTTAGTTCATTAAATGGCAGATTTGTTTCTTTCTGTCAACTCTCTTGTGTACAAACTTATGAAACTCAACAATTACAAACATTTTTCATTTCGCATTATTACTACAGGGAACTAAGTTCAATATAATACAGATACGTTATTTGGCTATTCATCCTAGTTACAGCAGCAATCATGCAATAGGATATAAACCTCTGACAGTTGCTTCTAAGAGCACCTACTGCAGCTCAGCTTCCACCCTTAGTAACTTCCTGATTATATTCCATCCATCCATTTTCATCCGCTTATCTGGGGACAGTCGTGAGAGACGCCCCTCTCCCCAGCAAATCTTTCCAGCTCTTCCTGGGGAACCCCGAGGCGTTCCCAGGCCAGACGAGATATATAATCTCTCCACCATGTTCCGCGTCTGCCCCGGGGCCTCTTACCAGTTGGACGTGCCCGGAAAACCTCTAACGGGAGGCGCCCTGGAGGCATCCTGATCAGATGCCCGAACCACCTCAACTGGCCCCTTTCGATGCGCAGGAGGAGGGGCTCTACTCCGAGCTCCCTCCGGATGTCTGATCTCTTCACCCCATGTCTAAGGCTGAGCCCAGCCACACTGCGGAGGAATCTCATTTCAACCGCTTGTGTCCGCGATCTCATTCTTTCGGTCACTACCCAAAGCTCATAGGTGAGGGTCGGAACATAGATGGACTGGTAAATCAAGAGCTTTGCCTTCTGGATCAGCTCCCTCTTCACCACAATGGTTCGGTACAACGCCTACATCACTGCTGACACCACACCAAACCGCCTGTCCATCTTACCCTCACTCGTGAACCAGACCCCGAGATACTTGAACTCCTTCGCTTGGGGCACTAATTAACTTCCAACCCGGCGGGACCAATCCATCGTTTTCCGTCAGGCAACCATGGCCTCAGACTTGGAGGTATTGACTCTTATCCAGAACCGCTTCACACTCCTACACTCGCTACAAACTGCCCCGGCGCGTGCTGGAGGTCACAGTCTGATGAAGCCAACAGAGCCACATCATCTGCAAAGAGCAGAAACGTAATCCTGAGGTCCTCTACCGGGCTCTCTTCTCTTTCCAGCTGCCCCTTGAGATCCTGATTATTGATTAAAAAAAAAAAGTATGCTGCATCATGGATAGGTGAACAAGGAATTGACATCTCAATCAAATGCATGTTGGGAGTCACAATATGACTGTAGACGGTGAAATACAATCCATACTTCACAATCTGAAACAGTGAGTGTACTCTCAGCCCACTTGCATTATCCAGGGTGCTGTTGCACTAACTTTGATAGAGGAATTATTTTACTTTTCATAGTGCATTTGCATTTTGATTTCAAGCATTTAGCTCACACCTTTATGTACTTACAATGGGTAATATGAGCCTACAGTTGTCAGACTAGTTTAGGAGTCTGTGCCTTTACATACACAGTGTGTTTTACTCTAAGTGGAAGACAAAAAGTACCTCACGTCAATTCATGCAGAAGTCCCATGTAGGCTGAGTCCTGCAGTGTCCCAGGTTCAAATCTCATCTGTGGCCCTTTGCTGTGTGTCGTCCCCTCTCTCCCCTCTTTCCTGTTAATCTTCAAGCTGTACTATCATAAAGGCAAAATGGCCCAAAAAATAATCTTTAAAAAAATAAAATGTTCCTTGTACAGTCTCCAGATCAATGGGAGCTGTCACCAAGTCTTTTCTGGGCATTGATCAATTTACTGAGTCTTTATTCAGCTCACCTCAATATGGAACCCCCCCACCCCACACACACACACACACACCTAACTTTTGAATTCACTGATTTGCTCAGTAATATAAAGTAACGAGAAAGCTCTTCAGGACGAGCTTCCAAAACAAAACTCCTTAACATTCCAATGTTTGTGAGTTTCCCCTCATGTTGCAGTAATATATTGAGAAAGGTCTCGCGCGGATGAGTACATCTTTCAGTGCCGACCTAATCTCATCTCAAGGAGTGAATATGGCACAATGTTCTCTGCCACAGCTGATGGGATCCCATTCAGCAGGGCCCCTAAGACAGGCAAATTGAGGCTCATTTTATCTGAGTTTACATTACAATATTTTATGATCCCAAAGCTGTCAGAGGGGGAAGATAAATGATACCTACAGCTCAAAGTTTAGAGTGCTAGAAAGTGTTAAAAGTGCAAAGTCTAGGTACATAATAAAAAGGTGAGGCCTGTGTTATCTAATGCTGCGTTCATAACACAGTAGAGAAGAGGACTGGAAATGGTGAAATTGATGGGTTGACGCTTCACCGCGCCCAGGTCAACTTTTTTTGTAGCGTGTCACACCTGTGACGGGCGTCAGTTTGTAGCGCCAGATGGCCGGCTTCCATTGAAAATGAGTTGTAGAATGTTGCCATGGTGCCGGTAATGTGACCACAGCATAAGATCACAGAAAGGTCTTTGCAGATATAAGGTGTTTTTGTAGTTTCATCTGACAGGGGTTGACTTTTCACAGAAAGACAGAAAGAAAGAAAGAAAGAAAGAAAGAAAGAAAAGAAAGAAAGAAAGAAAGAAAGAAAGAAAGAAAGAAAGAAAGAAAGAAAG
>JAOVVB010228098.1:0-10446 GCA_028570985.1 Heterobranchus longifilis
TGTAACATCTTGTTGTTTTTGAAAATGTGCCTGTTTAGCATCTGGTTAAAATACAACCCAAACTACATCAGTTCTAATATGACTCAAAACTGTTTTTTTGCCCTTGTCTATAATAGGTCATATTTGAATAACAATAACCAGGACATGTTTTATGCCCTGCTATGTACATCTCCACACACACATTCTACATCTTGTCAACTACACATGGTATAAACACGGGTGTCCCAAGTGGCCAAATTGTGCCAATTGCTTTTACTCACAAAAAACCTACTGAAGTATTTGGATGACTACACAACATTTTACCGTCTTTTTTCTCACACACTAATTTGCTGTGAGTGTCTGTTAGGGAGGGACTTATCACACTGAGCGTTGATTGACACCACTCCCATGCAACCAAACTACCCAAGTCATACACTGTTAGAAAGGGGAAATGATTGGCTACAGTTGTGATTGACGTGTTGCTAGCTAATCACAGCTTGTCCCACTGCAGCAGCAAACACACATGACAGAGGCCATTGGCCTTCAAAACAGGGAGCGCTTGCTGTACTCACAGGGCAGTCCTGGGGTGAAAACTGAACAGAAAAGTCTGGGGATACTTTCATTTTGGAGGCGGCAAGCTAATGAATACCCAACACTGTTGCAGGAAATAGGAAAATACACATTCTGTCAGAAAAACACAACTTGGATTCATTTTTATGAAAAACCCTTTCGATTTTTTTAATCCGTTGACCCTCACAGACTAAAGGAATGTAATTAATCGAAGAATGCACATTCTGACTTCTTGAGTAGTCGCCATTTTTGTTCATCTTTTTAGTTTACCATGCAATGAGTTATGCTTTAGTGCTCATGATTTTCGAAAAATGAACTGAATGACATTATTGCAGACAATCTAACCATTCTAACCATGTATAGCATGTCCATTTTGAAAAGTTTAAAAATATATATTTTAATGCACAATGCGACGCTGTGTTGTAATAGCGTGAAACGCCTGCCGCCGGGCGATTAGGTGTAATTAATAACACTGGTAGTCAAAAAATGTCTGAGATTTAGACAGCCCAATTGCAGGTTTTAACACATTAGTATTAGATTAAATCTGTTTCAATAGGTCGTAACTGGAACGTCGCTCCATGTGAGACTTTTCTGAAAGAGGCCACATTGCTGAGAGTATATCCTTGTTATGATCTCCACAAGTCAGAGCCACCTACTGTGAGCTACTAGATGAATTCAAAATGGTCCGACCACTGGCGCTGATGTTGACACGCATACAGCACATCACAGGCTCTGGTTTGTTTCAGAAGAGACACAGTAGTTTGGCCAACCTCCAGAGGAAACAACATCTGGATTTTTGCTCTTAATGGACTTTGCTTAATGTTAAAAGCACCACGTGTGATGGACTGAGTCTCCCTGAGAACCTAAATCTCAAGTGGACATCAGCTGCGATGACAGTGGTGTGTTAGATAGGATATGCAGCTATAAAACACTTTGAAATTGTTTAATTGCATTTTGGAAATTAATTTGTTAATTTAACACTCTTGGGTTTTCATGTATAACCACATGGCTTCTCTAAGTGGTTAGTGTGTCTCCCAGAGGGTTGAAAGACCATCATTTGGAACTCATGTCTCTCATTATTCACACTGCTGTTGCTTCAGTCTGGGATTATACTGTCGTTTAACAGCCAACCCATTGCAGCACAGAAGAAAAGTAGCAGAAAAAGTGTAGACAACCCTGTCATATCAAAAAGGCTAATGGCAAAATTGCTTTAATGGTAAAATAAGTCAACAGTCCATCACTGGGCAGCAATTAATTTGCATATCATTCTGTGTTGTGCAGCACGTTCTTTGAATAATGTGGTTTACTACAAAGAATTTGCCCTATATAACATAATGCCGTGAGCTCTGTATAATGCACCATGCAAATTAATTTCTAGTTACATCAGTATTTATTAGAAACAGAGCAGCTGTGGAGGCAACTTACTATTATTGCTTTGGATTTCCTTGATAACAGTTCTTCAGAGCTTAAGTTGCTCTAATCAATGTTTTTAGGTTAACAATGAAACTATTCAATTTGACTTCATTTCAGACACATTACTACACACTACTATGTGTAATGTTAAAGTGATTAACCCACAGATAATTACTCTATTGTAGTGTTTTAGCATCTTTCCGCTCATTGACTTGGTTTTATGGCTTTATTGTTATGTTTCACAAAGTTGGCGACTAGCTGGTGACAATAGTAGAGAATTTAGCAGCTAAAGAGCCAGATATTTCCCTCGGGAGTTGGTGGAGACCAAAAACAGAGAAACACGGTTACAAATGAATGCTAATGTTGCTGCATTTCTACTGGATATGTAAATAGGTGACTGTTAGCTATAACATGTTGGCCATGACAACTTTATAAGGCAATAATGTGTCAATGTTGTGTTGGACTGCCCAAAGTTATTGTTTAAAGCTGCATTAAATTATGTTTGACCATTAGCCTATTCACCTAGTTCCAGACCTGCTAATCACTGACCAATTAAAAAATGTTTGGTGTTGCTCCATAGACGGGATAAAACAAGTGGACATAGCCACCGTGATGTCACCCATTGGTTTGTCGACTGTGGTTTTGAAGCCTAAAGTTTGGCATTTTGGCCTTCGCCATCTTGGTTTTTGGAGCCAGAAGTGACCATATTAGGACAAGAGGGCAGAGCTGGGAAGGACACTAAACTATCAGCTACTGTAGCTTTCTTTTATCAATTTTAAACTTTGGCATAACTGCACAAACCTTTAGAGATGACTAAACGGTACAGTTATTGTGTGATCAACAACTCTAACATACTCCTGTTAGTCTCATATCTAATGGCCTTTTATTTACCATGACCATAAACCCTCAGCAGACATGTCGTTCTCATTGATATTATCTATGAGTGCTAGGATCTATGTGGTACAGTCTTTAATGCTGAGAATGTTGTCAGATGTTATAATTAGAGTGTGACTTGCCGTTCCCATCAGACACTTTCCCACAGCTTGACAGACATGGAAACCTCGTGTCAGACACCGACTGCTGTTGATAACGTTGTGGTTTTAGATATTTGAAGGCATATACAGATATGGTTGAAATAAACATGCACTGCACATGTTTCTGCACACAAGCTGATCTGTCTCACACAGAGAGAGAGAGAGAGAGAGAGAGAGAGAGAGAGAGAGAGAGAGAGAGAGAGAGAGAAAACAAACCTACTCTCACAGGCATTGGTTTCACTACCAATTTAGGTCCTCTGTTTACAGTAGGCTCTTTGTTTTTGAATATATTTGAGGAATTGTTTTTCTGTTTAGTGAATGTTCCTTGGTTGGTTCTGTCAACGAGAGCCCAGTGACACTTATAAAGCTAAATATGTTAAATAGTGGTGTAAAATTAAGATGTGCTTGTTTAAGAAGTATGAATGAAGCAGCATCAAAGTGTAAACTGTCACCGACACAAACCCATTTGATCCAATAGCTTGTTTAAAACTCATACAGAACATGTGGTCTGGTGCTAACCCATACCAACCCTTATAGCCCTCAGCCGGGCTCACTACTACAAATGCAGAGAGAAGCCATGAAGAGTTTCCCAGGGTCATAAGCAATGTTGTCAAAAACTGAACATTTTCCTCGTAACGTGCATTTTTAATATGTCCGATGTGACTTCTCTGACAGCATTTGAAGGATTTAATTTCAAATCTAAATTACGCCAAAGCCAACTTTTTCTAGTGTGAGTAGGCCTTTTTTTTTTTAAATTGCACGGACTGTCACAGCATTGACTGATGGGGAGCTTGTCCATCTTGGCACCGGCCTAATTTCGTGTGGAGAACATTAAACTTCTGGTTGCACAGCAGTGCACAGGGAAACAGCCTTTGGCTCCACAGACACTTGCAAAAGGCCAAAGGGTGGCTGAGCAGAGAACACGCAAACATGAGTAATGACATCCAGCTGCTGGTGCACACACAGACACACACGCATGCACCCACGCGCGCACGCACACACCGTTAGTGAAACAAAGCAATTCAGTAGTCTGTAGTTTCAAGAAACAACATCATGATAGCTCCAGAGATTAAAACCAGGCAATTTCTCCTGTGTGACAATACTGATGTTTTGTTTTGCCTATTTTACGTTCTGTGACAAGAGACTCTCACGTACCCAACACACGTTTTTCACCTCTTTATTCCCACACAGTCTTTGTGCATAAAAGGATATTTGCAAATGCAAATGTCACAGCTAAGGGTGATGCGGTTTTCGTGTAGAATGCTGTGTTTGGCCTCCGTGCTGTGGTTGCTAATGATCACACTCCTCTCTGCATTGAAAACACACAGATATGAGAGACATTATGCCTTTATGTGACTGAGGTTTCAGTTCTGTTTACACACGGTGGTTGAGAAAGAGGTGGGCCACTAAGAAGTAATAACATTTCAGTAATTATTTATGTTTCAGAGAAGCAGCAAACACTGTGATTGTGTGTCTGCACGTGTTTGTTTTGCATTAAAAAGATGGCCACAAACATGAGCATGGTGACTTCTCTTGATAAGAGACACCAGCTTCTAAAATGAGCTCGGACAGTCGCACACAGGGGACTTTCCAAGCTCTTATCTAACGCTGGGAGAGGTGACATCACTGTCCATGGAGACTATCATAGCACAGAGACGCTTACAGCATGGCATGACATACTTAAGAGTTGTTATGAGCTTGCCACAGTCTTGAGGATTGTGAAATGAAAGCTTAATATGTTAGCCTGCTTAAAGTTTTTGAAGGGACATAACAGTTATTGGTCAGTCTGTGGGTTATTCTCATATTTTTGTCCATTATGTCTGTGGGTCACGATAACCTCTAACTCTATCAAACACCGACTTCAGCAACAATGGCATTGATTTGGGCCAGCAGTGTGAGCCTCCTACAGCTTTCAAAACAACGTTCAAACACTTGTCTTTGAATCTGAAAGTAAACACAGGAATCCTGGAAATCTCTGTAGCTATTGTAGAAAACTGCACAACATATGGAATCCACTTCCTGGTTAACATGCAGGCTGACATACGTGGAGTATTCATGCAGAGTTCCTCACCTCCACCTGGTCATTCGCTGTGTGAAGTAGATGTGATTGATGGATGACACAGCGAGGATGGGTTTCAGGTGATTTTTTACCATCTGACAAGCACTTTGTTTGGAGAATACTGATGCTTTAATTCACATTCTTTGGGCTCCAAAACATGGCTCAACAAGAAGGATTGCCAAGTAAAATGCCACGTCGGGCTAGTAAATCTAGCAATGTAAAAACTACTTAAAACACATAGTTTTTTCCAGAGCTGATGATGGAAATAGCTATGGAGAGTTTGCTGAGAGTTTGCACATGCGCAGCTCCTATCGGGCACTCGCAAGAAAATGCTGGCAGGTAAAGACAACGTTTATGAGCTGAAGTGCAAGTGAGCATTTCAATTATCCTGGAAACAGGAGTTTAGTTGGGTGGTGTTAGAGCAGGGGTTCCCAAACTTTTTCAGCTCGAGACCCAAACCAGAAATTTGGGATCTCCCCGGCAGCCAAACTTACTAAAAAAATACATCACGAATTACCATGACATGTACATTTATAAACTACTGATAACAAACACAACAAACCATGAATTTAAAATGTAAATTAAACATTTATTTCAATATAAAAGTACATCACACCCTAGAGTCAGACCAGACCAGCACAGCAAAAAGATACGCTCTTCTTCGATTTTAATAAGGAAAATGAATTCATATCATCATATCATAGCATTGTTATGCATTTTAGTCTGCTGATTGGCAACCCAATTAAAACAGGTCTGCGACCCTTACTTTGGGAAAGACTGCGTTAGAGGATGTGGGTGAAAAGATTAAAAAAGTCTCTCTGTTAATTGATAACCGCTCATAAATAAAACAGTTTGTATGGGGGCAAGTGAAAATTGACTTCCAGCAAACAGGTTTCTGACCCAGTTGCCTGACCAGGCAAGTGAAAAAAAAACATTAACATTGAACCCTGCCCCAAAACAAAGGGCTTCTTTAAATACATTTGGCTTAAATAAACTGACAAGGTACTCACTTTTCAGCTTTCATTTAATGCCACTGCACACTCAGTGATTCGTAGCTAACTGCTCTAGAATGGCATTGTAGTTCAGTTCAACAGCTACAGTGACCCCCACATCACTATTTTCTCCCCAAAGACAGGTGTAACATAAAATAAAAATGTAACGTAGTAAAAAAACGTTTTTTTTTTTGGAAAGCCTAGGAGGCACATTGGTCATTGCTCTTGTGAGTCTGCTTCTCAAAACTCCACAACAGAGCTGGTGAGAAAATGTTATCATGAATCAAGTCATAATGGACAAAAATACCAAAAAATACACCCAGGCTGAAAAATTTGTGAATTTAGCTTTTAAGTGTTACCGGCAGGAATTTATTCCAGCGGCGAGAAAAGCCTTCGGAGAGTCCAGCAGTTCATCACAGGACACATCATCTTCTTGGGTGTATTTCAACTTTAAGTGCCAGTGACCAGGTTAAAGCCATCATGTATCATTATTTGACTAGATAGATAGCGACTTTACGTGCACCCATGAAGCCCTGTAGAATAGATGTCCTTGTGCTCTGCTTCCTTGAAGTATTTACAGTACAACCATATAAAACGACTGACATGTATGTATGTACAGGACTGGGTTTTGTTTAGATAGCAGAATCTCCTCTATCTATGCAGTGAAGAAATATGGGGATCAGGTGGGAGCAGCTGTCAAATTCTGCAAAGCTATAGTGCTAAATGTATAAACAACTTACTTACAAGACTGTCACCAAACTGTGTTTATGATTCACATTTAAAAAGCACTTAAACTTTGATTCAGCAGCTCAAATAAAAAGTCTGTGGCAGGTTATAATTTGAGTGTCAGCTGAGGAGAACAGGGGGAAACACTTTGGGGTTTGGGGGGGCACCAGCTGTGTCTCCCTGTCCAGGCCAAAGTCTCAGCTGGGAATTTGTCTTTTTTACAAAGCTGACAGGAAAACATTGAGTCGCTGTAACCTGAGATCAGAGATGGAGGGAACGTAGAAAAACAAATCCTTTCAGTGCTGCTGGTGTGTGTTAAAGAGAGAGGGATGGATTAGTGCAGGGCGGGTGGTGGAGCATCCCTCCCCCCCTCCTTGACAGATAACTCCACGCTTGCACAGAGGGAGACAAAGGAGGAGGGAGGAGGTGCAAAAAGAAATATGCCATGATGATAAAAAAAAAAAAAAACCCACATCGTAACACATTACAGAAACCTCAAAATGGGCTGAAACTAAATCACTGATGTGATTTCTGATACTGTCAGGGAACATTGTGGTGCCACGGCTGTTTGGCCTGTCTGCATTATGAGAAAAGTATGTTGAGGACTTCAAGCTTGAAAAACTAGAGCCAAACTAATTTGGTTGTTTAACCCAACACCATTGACTTTTAGGGGACACAGGTGTTTAAATACGAGTAGTCGTGTGTCATCAGCTCTACATGAAGCACCTGACAACCAGCAAGCAATTTAGTAAACTACTGCACAAGGATACATACACATAAGTACCATGAGCGAATGTCTCATTAAATACAATATTTCTGTATCCTTCTGTTTAAAATGCACTTAAAGGACTTGCTCAACATTTTGGGAAATGCACTTATTCTTACACATTCTTGCTGAGTTAGATGAGAAGATCGATTCCACTTTCAAAAACCAAACGTTGTTGATTCACTTACATTTTTGTTTGTGTACAGATTGAACAAATGGGATGTAACGTGTTAGTAGTTTTTTTTCAACTTTGGACAGAGGCAGGCTAGCTGATCCGCTCTAGTTCCATACTTAACGCACATGAGAGTGGTATAGATCTAATGCCGTGTTTCACTTTTTTTTGGTACCAGTACTTTACTCTTTTCATTTTCCACTGCAGATAGTACCCCCTCAGCTGATTGCCATAGCGACGGCGTGTGACGACACTTGCTGAATTCATTCATTTGCAATCATACAGAGGAATGTCTGCACTTTGTCAATTGTACAACATAGTTTTGTGACGGTACCTTTTAAAAAAATTGCAGGTTTGTGCAAGATGTCCCATGTCTCTTTCTGACCATCAGTTGTCTGCAGTGTTTTCTCAGCTCAAGGTCTACCAAAAGAAAGTACCAGGTAGCGAGTCGAATAGTCGAGTTGAGCTGTACCATGCAGTGGAAAAGCTGCAGAATAAGTTACGTTTCCCAAAATGTCAAACAATATCTTTAATTGGAAACAAGGCTTTATGATGTAACTGAGCACAAACGCAGATGTTGGTACCAGTGCTAGCAGTAGGCAGGGCAACTAACCAAGGGACATTTTTACAAACAGGCCAGAATAGGTTTGAGAAAGATTATTCCCTTGAAACGTAACACGGGTATGACAAAGATTACAAGTTACAACAGCCTTTAAACAAATAACTTGCAAGGATCATCAATCCAATCTCGCAAGTTGCCTAAAATATCAGATTCCCAATGTTTAATGTCCCAGTCAGCTGATTTTGTAGCGTGACCCACAACCAATCAGAGCAACGCACATGAGAAACATTTTCAAATTACAGCTAAACAAAACACTAAAATGTGCTTCTGGAAACATTTTAGATGAGAAATGGGCAATACAGTAACAGAATCTTGATTCATATTTGATCAGCACAGTTGGACTGTTTTATATAAATTTCTGCTGAAAATCACCAGTTAACATGGTAACTCTTTCATTCTTCACACCAGCATGCGGTCGGCACAAACTCTCATTTTGCAGCTCAACAGAACACTAAAATATGTTTCTGAAAACATTTGAAGCCAGAAATGGGCAACGTAGTAACAGAAGTAACAGAATCTTGATTCATATTTGATCAGTCTTACCTGGTTTCACAGTTTGGTGTGAGTTTCCTGAGCATTGCCTGCAGCAGCAGCAGCCATCTTGCTTGTTTATGCCCCACAGTCTCTCCTGTCAATCATCGTCTTAAACCCGCCCCATATGAGATAAACGGTTGTGATTGGCTCTACAAGTTTTTAGTGGATGAAAATCTGCAGAGCCGGCCCTTGGCAGAGACCATACAGGCGGTCAACAAGAAAAAAAAAAAATTGACATATGAACTTAAAAAAAATGTATGGGCACCCCCTGATTGACCGATCCATTAAACACTCTGAACTATCAGCAGCATGGTCGTGACAAGATTTGCGAAAGCCTCGCACGATGGTTAAGGTTAGTGTAGCCTCGATTGTTGGAAACGAGTGTCTGGAGAGTTTTCACAACTCTAGGGTTACCACCTGCATCCAGAAACATGAACTTATGAAATACACAACTACACACGTAATCCTCATTTGTCATTTTAACCTGTTTAACTTATTTAGCTCTTTCTTTTCTTTTGTTTCATAAAATACATAGTTCACAGCCGGATGGGAAACATGATTTTCTTTTTTTCTTTTTTTTTTACTCTGCCGAATGCCAGCAAACAATAACAGCCATTTGAATGACTTACATGGTTTTTACGACACCAACAAAAATGTGCAAAACTGGAACAGCTGGTTTTCTGTGTGTGTGAGCACAATGTCCATGTTAACGAGCAGGAGCACTGACTGAGCGATGTCGCGGAACAGAGAAGTGATTGTTCAGCTAGTTAGTTTGCAGTTGCTGTTTATCAGAGGGGGTCAAGGCTGCCGGTTATTGTTTGAGCTCAGCCACTGGTCGTCTCTGCTGCACGTATTAGATGACTGTAATGAGCAAAAAGGTCGCCCTCGCTGATAACTTTCAGCGAACCCGAGTGTCACCGCTTACATCAATCATTTCTCTGTCTGGCCGATCAATTCACCCCTTTGTGTCCGTTCTTTCTTCCTCTCTTCCTCCGTTTTCTTTCCTTTTTTTTCTGCCAATTTTTTTTATTACCCTGCAATTACAGCTTATCTGCAGTGGTAAACTTGGCCCCTCCACTTCCTTATCTCTCTCCGGCTGGGCAGAGCAAGGGTCTCTTGAGTAAGAAGACAGGGAGGACAGAAGGAAGAGAGAGCGAGAGAGAGAGAGAGCGAGAGAGAGCGAGAGAGAGAGAGAGAGAGAGAGCGAGAGAGAGAGAGGAACATGCAGGCAGTGGTCGAGCGAGCTAGACAGTTCATCTTTACTAGAAATAAAATGGTAGCTAGTATCTCACTATCACTATCTTCATTCATATTTTAAGATGCTACAAATTATATCAGCAGGAAGTTAGAATGAGAGGACAGAGATTCGAGATGAGACACCGTCTCGTCTTGTCTCGTCTCGTCTCGTCTCGTCTCAGCTGGCAGGTTTCAGAACATTACAGACCGAAGCATTGCAGGTAGTTGCAAGTTTCAACTCATCTTGCTTAAAGGAGCAACAGGTGAAATCATTTCACCGCTACATGTCGCAGTTATGCACTGCATGTAAACCAAAACAAAGCAGCTCAGCAGCCACTCCTCC
>JAOVVB010228149.1:0-10446 GCA_028570985.1 Heterobranchus longifilis
AGAAGTTTGCAACCAAAATCTGTTCAGTTAGCTTCTTGTCCCTGGAGGCCACCGTAGCTTCTACATTTCTCTGAAAGGGAGGGGTGAGTGGGATAGTGTTTCAATCTAGCGCCTCACCACTAGATGAAAACTACACACTGTACATTTATGAGTTAAAAATAGTTTTAAACATATATCAGCTCATCATTTTGGAATATATGTGACTGAAAAATTAACAGTCAATACAATAAATCGAAGATTTGTTGTGTGGGTTCTAGGCATTTCCCCTTAGGCATTGGTTTCCATTTCAATACTGTGTGTGAAATTGAGACATGAAAATAATGTGCTGATGCTGTCAGGATGATATCACATAACATGTCAATGTATTATCAGTAAGATAATGTAATGTAAACCAAAAGGCATTCTGCCGTCCAGCTTAAAGGGAACCTACGATGAAAAGCTCACTTTTTCAGTACTTAGAATATACCGCCCCCCTGCCCCATCTGAATATTTCCACCCACGGCTCGAGAACTACCTTTGCAAGGGTGCACCCTATTTTTCTTACAAGCCAATCAGAGCAGACGGGGCTTTTTTGGGAGGAGGGATTAAAGAGACAGGTGCTAAAACGGAGCGTTTCAGACAGAGGGTGAATACAGGTATATTCAGACTGAACAGTAAAGCATGTAAACATGTTCAAGTAGAAACCCAAAATACAAGTATGAACCTGAAAATGAGCAGAATGTCCCCCTAAAGCTTTTAGCTTCCTGCATTGGACAGCAGCAGGAGGGCCATTAACAAAACATGGCCACATATGGCACATGGGGGAGGTGCAACAGTATTCAACCTAACCCCTAACCCACTGATGGAAAAGAGGAGGGATGGCATTAAAGGCTGACTCCATTATTATTTATGGGTTTTTATATAATTCTATAGCAGTCTATACCAGTAGTGTTCCTTATGTATTCAAATCCAAACATTCACATTTTGGTTGAAATATGTATGTTTTAGTGTCAAAATGCTGTTTTTCCCAACAAGCAATGCTGTGGACGCACGTTAGTTCAGATCAGACTGTATATAATATATACAATATTTAAATACTGTTAAAAATATCAATATCAGTTTAAGTGTATGCTATATTTAAAATATTCCCACCACAGGTGATCCGGTAGCTCACCAGGTAGAGCGTGTACCTTTAAGTCCTTACCACAGCGGCCTATGTTCAAGTCTGGCCCAGGGCCCTTTGCTCCAGGTCTTCTCCTTTCCCCTCTGTCCTTATCTGAATGAAGCAGAAAATGTCTAAAAATATCTTGCTTAATAATATTTCCACAGTCAACCAGTCCTTTCCAACACTTCAAGTCTAATTCTTTTCAACACGTGAGGTTGATGCACAATAAAAAGGCACTGACTAAATATATTTATCTACATTTTGCAACCTAGTTTGATGATGACAACATTTCGATTGGATCAAGACTTTATCATAATTAAACTTTTTTTGGCTTGGAGTAAGTGTGCAGGCGTTGCCTTTACCTTTCAGAAGAGACCAGGATCATGTGTGTATTCAAATCTGTCAAAAAGAGTAACCATTGTATTTTGGGTATCTGTCTTTTTTAGGCTTGTTCACAAAAAGGGTGTGTTAAGCTAACACAACTACTCTAACTGTAAATATATTTCTGATTTTCCCTCAGGATCCTACTGACCGTGGTGGTGATCTTCCGGATTCTGATTGTGGCCATAGTTGGAGAGACCGTGTACAACGACGAGCAGTCCATGTTTGTGTGTAACACCTTACAGCCGGGCTGCAACCAGGCTTGCTACGACAAGGCTTTCCCAATCTCCCACATCAGGTACTGGGTGTTCCAGATCATCATGGTGTGCTGCCCCAGCCTCTGCTTCATCACCTACTCTGTGCACCAGTCTGCCAAGCAGAGGGAGCGGCGCTTCTCCACAGTGTACCTCTCCCTGGACAAAGACATGGACTTCATGAAGAGAGACGACAGCAAGAAGATCAAGAACACCATCGTGAACGGAGTGCTGCAGAACACAGAAAACTCCAGCAAGGAGGTAGAGCCCGACTGCCTGGAGGTCAAGGACATCCCCAACTCAACCCTGAGGACTACGAAGTCAAAATTGAGAAGGCAGGAGGGCATCTCCAGGTTCTACATCATCCAGGTGGTGTTTAGAAATGCACTAGAGATAGGGTTTCTGGTGGGTCAATACTTCCTGTATGGATTCAATGTCCCTGCGGTGTACGAGTGTGATCGATACCCTTGCATAAAAGATGTAGAGTGCTACGTTTCCAGGCCAACAGAGAAGACGGTGTTTCTGGTCTTCATGTTTGCCGTCAGTGGCATTTGCGTGTTGCTGAACTTGGCAGAGCTCAACCACCTCGGCTGGAGGAAGATCAAAACTGCTGTGAGAGGAGTTCAGGCCAGAAGGAAGTCCATTTATGAGATCCGGAATAAAGACTTGCCCAGGATGAGTATGCCCAATTTTGGGCGAACTCAGTCCAGTGATTCTGCATATGTGTAACTGCATGTTACACATACATGAGGAGGCTGCTGGACAGCTGTGTATTATCAAGACTGACAAAAACAACAACATTCAGTCTAATTATTCATTTATTAGTATTTAGTCTTCAAAGACTTCGTCTTCAAATGAAACAAGTAAAACCAACAAGTCCTCCAAACCATATGACCACATAAGTCGTTTGTTCCTACCCCTACTGGTGGAAGGAAATTCGACGAATGGGATGCCGTCAGATGGTTGTTTCACAGAACCATCTGAGAAGCTGTCATTAAAAACTGTTTGAAAAGGGCAGGTTGAAAAAATACCTGGCAGGTGATTGGACGACTGGTCTATCAAACTCACACCACTCAGGAGAAGTGCAGTAAATCCTTCAGTGCCGTTCTTTGCTCTTCTGTCAATGAAGAAATATTCTCCACTTCTGATATAACCAACGCTATTGCAGTATTGCAGCATCGACGCGGAGCCACCATTGAACAGTCATGCAGCTCACACACCTAAATCATGCCCATACCTGCCGGTACCGTTAGCTCCTCACAGGACGCAGAGCCGGCATTGTTGTTTTGAACAAACATTTAAACCACGGCCTTAGCTACGAGTCGCTCCTCACAGGATGTTGATTGGTCTGATCAGATCTTGTCCAGACCCAAACAATAGTACTGGAGCCTGGCAAGATGGATTTCTGCGATCGCGTGATATTGCGGGAACCGTCTGAAACAGTCGTGGTTTTGGTAGGTTTAGGCACAAAACTTCTTGGTTAGGGTTACAAAAAGATTGTGGTTTGTTTAAAACAGTACATTTGTTAGGTTACTTGTGTATGTACATGACATAATCACACACATGATGTAGAATGTGACGCAGTTCCATTTGTTCCCCAACGTTAAAATAACTCGTCCTTTACATGTAGTTTGAAATGGGACACGAAATGCGGTCTCCTGGGTCAAAGTCCTGTGTTTGTTTTGACCCATCCACCACCCTGCCCGCCCTAAACGGACTTTCTTGCTTTTAATACTACATTACATGACTTCCTGCTTTGCTCCTGTCAGAATTACTACGGCCACTAGAAGGCGCAGCTTAACAAGAAATGCAAATATGGGTCGTAATTGCTGCTTGTGGAAACGACCTATGGGGCCTTTTTTCAGTGGAGGACAGTCTCAGTAAAACATTGTGAACTGAGGTGAGGGGATTTTCCGTGAAAATCAACATTTTTCTTCAAAATCTCTGAAACAAAGCAAATGCTATTACAAACAAGTGTAGTTCTATTCGTCCCTTTTGGATTTTTTTCCAAGAGATCTGAAATGTTACTGATGGTGAAGAGAGCCTTTGACTGATTCCTTAAGACTGGACATTTTTTTGTGGACCATCTATCTCGCTGAGATTATATTGTATTTGGTGGGTATTGATTTTATTTGTCTTTTATAGAGAGGTTCAGATGGACCATTTCTTTGTCTAATTAATGAGAAGGCACTGATGAAAAATGTGTATTTTATTTTATGAAAAGTGTTTCTTAAAAGCATAAACTGATACACTACATGGTCAAATGTATGTGGACACCCCAACATTCAAGCCATATGTGATAGTTGACAGAGGCAGATTTAGGGTATTTGGGGGCCCCAGTCAAATGCCGTCTTCTTTACTTTTCACCCTTTCTCTACCTGGGAATGTTGTTTATTGGCAGTGGTAGAAGAAGTACTTAAAACTATTTTTCTGAAGTGAAACTATTAATACTGCACAGTAAAAGTCCTGCAGCAACCAGTAACATTTCTCTGTAAGCTAAATATAGTATGCTACAACATTTCCTCTGAAGTAGAAGTAACACAGTAAGTATGAGTTGCATGGGGCCTTTTGTAATTTTTGGGGTGTTAGGAATAGTAACATAATTCAATATCTTTCATATCTAAACAACATAATAACTGTATAGCTGTTTGGGGCCCTTTTAGTTGGGGGCCCCAGGCAGTTGCCTACCTTGCCTAATGGTAAAGTCCGCCCCTGATAGTTGAACATGGGATTGCTATCAACCCTGGACTCAGCCCAAACCATGAAAAACAACCCCAGACCAAAAGTACACTGACATATACATACATTGCTTCACTTCCTGTGGAGTCAACGAGCAGAAATATGGGCAGCGCCGCTCTGCCATTGCAACCCATATTGTGGTCAGAGGGTGCATTACATTACAGGTCCATTATCCTAAAATCCTGTCAACAGGATTCAAGCATTCTGCTGCTGCCTAGTGTCGACGTTATCAAGTGAGGCCAGAGAGACTGCCCCCCCGCTGTGGCGTCACTGTCTTCAGGCGGCAGCAAATGCTCCATTTGAAATGAGTGCCATCTGTACGCTTGGCCATATAGTGTATCATATTTCACTGAATATATTTTTGCACTAATAAGCCAAATGAACATGCCTATCTGCTCTGAGCTGTGATGGTGTTTCAGTGACAATGGTTCGAAACACCACTTTCACAGTAAAACACAATCTGGCTGTTGAAAGGGCCAGTTATTCTCTGGACTCTACAATACATTACACATTCTGACAATTTCTCATCAATTATCCATCTCTTATGATCTCTTATTATTTTTGGATGCCTGTGCTCACACCACTGACCTTAACCTAACTGATCACTCCTTTGCTTTAGCTGGAGGAAGGTGGCGCCTGGAAACCATTTTTTTTTCTGTTATTCCCAAACATCAATTTATTTCATTTGTGATGTTTCTTGTTTCCATGTCATGAAGTGCCATACATATAAATACATATAGAGTAACCTTTATCCAGATAAGAAAACATGAAATCCCACTTAAGTTTATAATGGAAGAAGGAAGCGCTGCATGGCTCTTTATGATTCAGGTGAAAGTACAAGAAACAGGATCCAGGAAGTCTTGCTTGATATTAAGTGGTGCAGACAACCATGGAAAAAAAACACCAAGGCACTCTGTCTTCAAGTGTTGGGTATTTGTTGGGTATTTTCAGGAATTAATACCTTTTCACTTAAAGTGATACTTTGCCGATTTTAAACCAGCTCTGTGTCATCTTAACGTGGACAGTGTGTGCAGATGAACAGTGTTTGGCTTCCCTCCGTGGCAGCAGAACACAGAGCTCCCAGCGGAGATACACCGGAGCTTCATACGCTGCTGCCACGGAGGGAAGCCAAACACCGTTCATCTACACACACTGTCCACGTTAAGATGACACAGAGCTTGATGGTCGGAGCCACCCACTATAGGCGACATCACGGAGAATACTCCATAATGTGCAAAGTATCACTTTAATGTTAATCACTTATTGGTATTATTGTAGATTCACATTTATTTGGCAAGTATGCATGTATGGGGCCCATGCTATTGTTTTAGCGCCCCCTGTGGGTGGTGTACTACACCTCATGTGTTGGGTGGAGTGCCTCCCACAGCTGGTATATAATTCAGACTGATTCTGTGCTTTTCAGACCCTGATGAAGACCTAGAGTCCATACATGTTGGTTAGTTAGATTGCTCAAAGAGTAAATGTACAATATTATTCCATGGTTGCCTGCACCACTTAATATCAAGCAATTAAATTCCACTTATCGCTCCATCATCTATCAAGAGCTGTAAGGAAATGGTGTGCTGTTGTGATCTTTGATTTCAATTAGCACAACTCTAAAACCAAACACCCACTGGCAGGGTTATTGGTCTGATTTTAATCTGGACCTACTTGATCTTAAAGTGAAGCATAAATGTAAATTGGAATTGGCAAACAGGCCATGTATTACTGCCACTGGTGCTACCATTTTCAAGTGTGATCTAAAGTATGCCACTGTTAAACAAGTGTGAAAGTATCTATAATAAAGCCATATGAATAAGATACGTGTGGTGTGTGATGTTTAGGTTTTCATTACAGTTGCCTACAAGGTCATCAGCAGCTGCATTTTGTTTTATTGTCAACAAAAACAAAAACCAACAATGTTAGTTCCTCTGTCAGTACTTTCTGTCTGTGGTTCTCAGGCCCAAGTCCATTGGTTCATACTGAAGACTTAAATCCTTAAAAATCCCTTACAAATAATAGTTTCGTTAAAAAAAAAGGCTCAGTGATTTCTTAAAGCAGCTGGTCACTGTAGTTTTTAGGTAATGTTAATCAAAGTGGGGGAAATGGTGCATTTGTTTGGGACTATTTTCAGTGGTGGATGAATACATATTTGGTGCTCTCATGAGTATTTGGGGCTTTCATTTTCGCTAAACCCTTACTATTTAAAACACATCCACACAAATGAGTACATAGCAAGTAGCACAAGCACCAACCTTCCTGATAACACAGCAGGGTTACACTGGTAACAGTACTTCCCACAATAAATGGTGTCTTAAAACACAGTTTTGTTTCTTAAACGCAGCTTCTGTATGCAAAGTACTGCGGCAGAAGTGAAGACAGCAGCCAGCAGTGATCCACTGTAAGTCTTGATCTGATGTCAGACTTTTTGTTAACTTTGAAACATTTGAATATGTAGCAAAGTTCATCAAGTAGCAGACTGACGTTTATTTTTATCCTGCATCATCACTACTGAGGATGTCACATTTCGAAACTATTTTTAGGGCTTTTATTGCCTTCATTATTTGATAGAACAGCTGGAGAATGACAGGAGAGAGAGAGAGAGAGAGAGAGAGAGAGAGAGAAAGAGAGAGAGAGAGAGAGATGAGGATGTCATACAGCAAAGGATCGTGGGTCAGATTCGAACCCGGGCCGCTGTCAAGGACTCCCCAAGGATGTGACATTTCTATCCTATTCTATTTTACTTTATGACATTCTTTTCTAGGATTCTCTTTTCTGTGTTGCTCTATTGTATTGTGGTTTGCATATAACAATCCCACTCCTCGTGCCTGTGGATCAGTAGTTTCAAAATGAACGTCTGATGTCCGTGATGTAGGATGGTAGGCATGAGGAGTGGGATTGGTAGGGTTAGGGTAAAAATATCAGGGTAAGCGAATCAGAGGCAGAGTAGGGTGGGACATGCCTTCACCATCCTAAGGTGAAACAAATATCGCCTGCTAAATGTGTAGTGATTACAGGACAGGAGTCGAGGTCCAGTCTTCTGGGTGAAGGTCCTGTACTTAAACCATTCATCCACTGCAACTTCTTAACATCCTAGAATCTTTCACACTTTATATTTCATCACTATGGCAGAAAGCCCTGGAAGTCAAACTTCTCCCAGTGGTGCAGAAACTTACATTTAGTTAGTAACAATAATATACTAGTAAATAATGAATAATGGTTTGTATTTTTGTTATTGTAGTTCTTGGATTCATTGCTTTTTGAACGTTGAACACCACCGGAATTGCACATTGCAGTGAGTCAAGTGGTGCCGAGCCAAAAGGTTCAGAGAGGTGGTTCCACACCTCTGGACCTTCTGGCTCTGCTGAAGGGCCATTGCTCCAGTAAAGACTGCCCTCGTGTCTCTGTAACTGACTGAGTAAAGCAGGATGTTGCTGAAACAGAGCATTTAGTGCTGATCATTCTTCCCTGGAGAAATGATGGTTTTAAAAAAAATCCTCTCCTTTTCTTGCTATCACTTTTCTTGTCTAAAACAGAAATATCATCAAACAACACATATTCCCTTTTTATTAAGGGATGCTTTTTTTAGAACCAGGTCTGAGGAGCAGAGGAGGGTGGCAGCATGAGAATCACAACCGACTGGCATCTAATTCCTCCTGGCAGGTGATTAACAGAGCTCAAATATCCCTCCATCCAGAGTGACGGCAGTGTCCTCCTCTACCTTTCTGTCTCTATATGCAGCACAAAGAGAGTCACTCCTCTTCTCTGCTGGAGCAAATAAAGGCTTCAAATTCACACTCAACTGCACTGTCCAATAGTGTTGTGTCGTTTGTGAACGACTCGTTCAAAAGAACGAATCTTTTGGGAGAACAAACTGAACTTAATCACCTCCTGAAACAATCCGTTCATTTCGTGCATCATGCAGGGACTCACCAGCCCGGCTTCACCGGACTGAATCACAAATGTGAAATTAGTCTGGTACCTCTTAGTTCATTTTCAATTTCCAAGACCAAAATGCCTCTGGATGCAACTGGACAGACCTACAACCAATCAGAACAACGCATTGAGACACATGCAGGTTGGCGCTTGGTTTGTTTTTGAAACAGGAAGCACAAACGTTCTAAATTTGCAGCTAAACAAAACACTAAAATACATTTCTGAAAACATTTTAGGCAAGAAATATGCACGATTAATATTTGATCAGCACTGCCTAGTTGATGTGAATTTCTGCTGAAAGTCACCAGTTAACATGGTCACTCTTTAATCCGTTACACCAACTTGCGGTCGACACAAACTCTCATTTTACAGCTCAACAAAACACTAAAATACATTTCTGAAAACATTTTAGGCAAGAAATAAGCAATACAGTAACAGAATCTTGATATTTGATCAGCCTTACCTAGTTTCACAGTTTGGTGTTAGTTTCCTGAGCATTGTGTGAATGGGTGCTGGCAGCAGCCATCTTGCTTGATTCCTGTGGGGAGGAGAATCTGTGGGCTCTGTCATTCATCATCTTAAACCCGCCTCATACAGTATGAGATAAACGGTTGTGATTGGATCTGCAAATTTTTTGAAGGAAATCTGTCTGAGTGGGAGAGAGGCCAGAGCGCAGAGCAAATGAAACATTGGCTCAGCAGAATTAGTCTGGTGATGCCAGGCTAGGGACTCTATCTATCTGTCTATGATCAACCAATCATTCTAAAAGAATGAATCAGGGTCAACCACACCTCCTCACTTCTGTCCCTTCCTTACTCAGATTTGCTCTGACAAGTTTCCTAAATCACTCCTAAGCTAGGACTCCTAGCTAGAACTCTTCAGACTAAGTTGGAGCTCTCCGAGAGTATTCTCAGAGTGTTTGTGTATACGGCCCCTGTAGTGTCTCCCCTTAATCCTGACAGATAATGTAAGCTACTGAGAACACATGAAACAGTTTTCTTCAGAGCTTATGTAGTTTTTCAGTTCATTCAGGTTGACGTGTACTGTCTGTTCCTGACTGAAGGCTTGGTGGTGGCCTGCACAGATCCAGCTCATGCACGACATAAAGAAATCAAACCCTGCATCACCTCAGTCTACCTGACATCGACGTGCAATCCTGGCTGACAAATTATTCAACACGACTGAATGCAAGGCCGGCCCCCTGCATGAGAGCTGAGTGTGTGTACACACTCCAAGCATCACTCGCGTCTCAGAATAAGCAGCCTTTGAAACTCGTTTTAACATCTGTGCTGTCGAAGCAGAGGCAGTGTTTTGTTGTTGATGACACTTTCACTCCGGAGATATTTTTGAATCCCGGTGCTGTGGAATTACTTTCACTCACACCTCAAAGACATGAAAGCTTGCTAAGTGCTTAAAGCAGTGCAGAGCTTTGCCTTTCCATGGATAAAGTTCTGATGGTGATTTTGAGGAATTACTCAAAACTCAAAACTCAAAACTCAACACCATACAGTAATTAGGTAGTATATAATCTCATGTTAGTGCTACTAATCGGTTTTTAATCTTTCACATTAAAGTTAAAACATTGGGCAAAAACATTTTAGTATTCTTTTTTTTTTCAGATTTTTTCTCCGTTTTCTCCCCAATTATATTTGTCCAATCCCCCCTGCTAAACTGTCACGGTTGTTGCTCCGCCCCCTCTGCTGATCTGGGGAGAGTTGTAGACGAGAACATCCTTCCTGCGACACACATGAAGTCTCCAGCTGCTTCTCTTCACCTGACAGCGAGGAGTTTCACCGGCAGGACGTAGCATGTGGGAGGATCACACTATTCCCCCCACCCTAGATTTTGGTTAGAGTTAGGGTACTCTCACCAGATCTTTTGCTGGTTTTCACCAATCTAGCGTTGCCTTCTAGACACGAACCTGTATCTAGGACGCAGCACCACCCAAAAAGATTGTGATTGGTTTAACGAAATGCAAACAAGCCAGATCAG
>JAOVVB010228170.1:0-10445 GCA_028570985.1 Heterobranchus longifilis
CTAAAACAGAGCATTTCAGACAGAGGGTGAATACAGGTATATTCAGACAGACAGTATGAGAAAAATAATGTGTTTTTATTTTTTAATTATTTATTTATTTATTTTTACATCAAAGCATGTAAACATGTTCTAAATACAAGTATGAAGCTGAAAATTAGCAGAATATGGGACCTTTAAAAGCAGGAAAAGACAACACTAAGAAAAATCCAAGACGATATCTCGTCTCATATCACAATATCAACATAATATCAAGATAAGACTGCAAAAACACTCCAGTGGTCATATCTGTGTGACTAACTCAACTTTTCTAATTAATTAATATATGGCAAACTGCTCAAGTGTTGCATAAATAACTAAATGTAGTCTAAAGCTTCCTGATTCAGATCAAGACATATCTAAAGAAGAAGTGACCAAGCCTAAGAATGTGACCAAGCAATGCCAACTTTCCATATTTTATACTTTTCAGACAGTACTCTAAAACGTATTGATGTTACGTACCTTGCCCTACTTGTGCGTCCTTATGCCCTCTGTCTACACCAATGCAAGGTAAGCTGCTGTTGGGAATCTGCCATGTTGATAGGACAGCTCCCAGCCCATAATGACTGGTCATCACAAGTCTCCCCTCACTTTCTCTGCATGACGGAGCCAGTGTGACTTGGCTGCTTCCCCATGACAGATGGCTGACTTGGCCAGAGACTGACATCTGTATCATCCTTCAGCTCCATCAGCCTTGCCTTTCCTGTGTAAAGGAGCTCGCCACTCGCTCTGCATATAGCAGCCGAGTTGCTCTCTTTGTCCTCTTCCCACCTTTCCATTCCTTTTTTCCTTTTTCATTCTCTTTCCGTCATTATTTGTCTTTATTTACCTCTCTGTGCCCGTCCGTTGGAATAATTTCCCTCATGGCTATTAAGGGAAATTGGTGGTGCTGACGACGTGAATAAACAGGGCAAGGCAGCGGAGCAGGGAGGATATTACATCCTGTAATCATTATTGTTGTGGGTGTTGATGTGCAGGAGGGTCTGGCTAGAAAATCAGAGCTGGCTAATAATGAGCTACTTCTTCCTCTTCATTTAGAAGTGGGAAAGGAAGGAGGAGGAGGGTCAGTGCATGCACGAGAACATCAGCCTTCAGGCTATAGGATCAGCATCTTCTGGCTCCAGATGAGCACCGACATTCAGTTCCATCTCATACGGCGAGGAATAGCATCCTCGCTGTATGAGAGAGAACTGAATGTCCAGCAGTGGACAGGTCCTGGATGAGGCCCCAGGCTAAGAGTAGGCTGTGAAAGCAGGCCATGGCAGCGTGGGATGGAGTGGGAGGAAGAGGCTAATGTGGCCAGAAGTGTTGAGTGGACAGGTGGATCATATTGACTGGAGACTCCTCTGTGGATGGCTAAACAGCATCAGCTGGAGGACTGGCCGGCAGTCTAAACAAAGTTCATATGCGCAGATCAGGCGTATTCTCTACAGAAATGCCAGATGTTGTGATCCATGGATCATCCATGGATTTGTGAACATTCATGTTCAGCTGCGGGCTGCATTTCACTGCTTTCAACGTCATAGTGCACCAAGGTTGACACCAGATACTGGGAAATGTGTCACACTGTGAGTCACATTGTGTGTGGAGCCCACCTAGTGTGGGAACTCTCATTTACACTTCCATATATCATCCACTGAGTCAGAAATAGTGTTGCAGGGCTTTCCACAAGATATGGAGTAGCCAGCCAGTGAGAAAAAGTAACCAGCTAGGGGGGTCTGTGGACACGCACCACCTCAGAGAAAAAAAAGGATGTAAAAGCCCAAATTTGGTGTCTTCTGGCACCTTCTAATCCCACTATTACATCATATACACTTATCTTAATTATTGCATATTTTAAAAAGTTAGCCTATACTTGATTGTAATCATGTAGTGAATCATTGTAAAGGAGAATTAGGCTTATTGTGCGTTTTAGCCAACACAGTCTGTAAATAGCTATTAATATTAAATATTAAATGTATATATGAATATTAAAGCCACGCCTATTCCTGATGGATCAGAACTTTTGTCATTAAGAATCATTAGACCTTATTTACAACTTACAGCTGTATTCTACTAACCCTGTCTGAACGTGATATGTTGTAGGCTACACAGAGAATACAGAGAATGAATGCCGTATAACTTTAGACAGTCAGGCGTAATGGAAAAAGAACACAAACTATTTTAAATTAAACACAAATAAATGACTGGAAAAACATAACAAATGCAGATGCTTCCATACAGGACACAAGGGCTCCTTGAATGGTTTGATGAGTCTGAAAATGATGTGAATCATATGCACAGTTACCTGATCTCAACTCAACTGAGCACTTATGGTGTCGGTGTGCAGACAGACAGCCCCCCTCCATTAATTTCAATGAGTTGTGCATCTGGCAACAACGTTAAACCTGTCTCAACTTTTGCTGCAGTGCAATGCAACATAATCCGGTAAAACACTCGTGAATGTGACATTCTACTATTTATCTGCCAGTTGCATAGACTATAAAGAGATGGACAGAGCTTCCAGGCCTGAAAAGTGAAGCCAATGCGAAGTTCCTTAAACTAGCATTCTTTCTAATGACCAGCAGGGGGCAACTCCACTGGCTCCAAAAACACATCCGGTTGCAGTCAATGAGAAAATTAGCCTACTTCTCACAAGATTTATTACCTCAGTAAACATTTTCAACCTGAGTTTATGGTCTCAATCGCTAGTTTCAAGACTTCAATACATTAATTTTGTAAATTATGGTCACATTAAGAAGAAAATAGACGATAAAGCAGAGTATCTTTTAGGGTGGGGCTACATGCTGACCCGTCAATCACAATAGAGGCTTTAGCAATGTTAACCAGGTCCTGTGTAGAGGCTTTAGCAATGTTTACCAGATCCTGTGTAGAGGCTTTAGCAATGCTAACCAGGTCCTGTGTAGAGGCTTTAGCAATGCTAACCAGGTCCTGTGTAGAGGCATTACCAATGCTAACCAGGTCCTATGTAGAGGCTTTAGCAATGCTAACCAGGCCCTGTATAGAAGCTTTACCAATGCTAACCAGGCCCTGTGTAGAGGCTTTACCAATGCTAACCAGGCCCTGTGTACATTAAAACAGACGTGGACTTGTTTTCGTGTTGTCAGTGTTTATGTCTCAGACTGATGACCATGTCACAGTGTGTTTTCACCTCATGAAAATTAATTGGAACAAAAAACATCTTGTTCAGCATTGGGTAGCACCGTGCTAACCGGGCTAGCTGGCTAGCACTAACATTAGTTGCTAACTTAAGGGAAAGTTTGCAGATTTTAACCCGGCTCCGTGTCACTGCAGCAAATGGCGACAGCGCCCGGAGGTCCGCATTCATCCACTGGCAAAACTCCGCCAGCTGACTCGTGTAAGCCGGTTGAAAATCGCCAGCTTTCCCCCTTCTTTAGCGGTTAGCTCATGGGTTTAGCTCAGCAGCACCATTGAAACCATGGACGAGACATCACTGGCGTGACCGCGTCACCGTCCCCAGCGCTGCCTATAGGTCAACTTCTGGCTCCAAAAAGTCAAGATGGCAACGGCTAAATTTCAAAACTTCAAAGCGGTAGTCCACAAAGCAATGGGTGACATCACTCTTATGTCGTGTACACACTGGGCGCGAATAAAATAATCTACTCGCTTAATTTGCGTGAGTTTGGACGCTGGAATCTTCTGTTTTGACTTGCTTCATTTGCGCGATTACTCGCCACGCTTGCTGCGGAAGTTCAGATATTTCAACTCACACGAATGAGTGAATGAGCGCCATTCGCTTCATTGCACCGCCCAATTCGCGTCATTCGCATCCCTTGGATGACAACATTCTTCTTCTTTTTTTTTTAGGAAAGCAGCCAAAAGAGGTTATATAAAGTAAGACAGATGACAAAAATAAAGGGATGACAGCATTCTTCATTGTCAGTATTTCTATTAACTTCCCTCATGACCAGTCTTTGTAATACTATCAAGTATCTTTAAGTCCAGTTACCTTGATTCAAACCCTTTCATGGACATTAACTGTTTTCACAGGTTACTCCTTGTGACAAACTGATCTTTGTGTGTCAAATTGGTGAAGTTCCCCTTTAAATGTTTTATTTTATTTACTTTTTCTATAATTTTAATGAATCTACACTAAATCCATGATAATTGTTAGGTTGGGACAGAAAATATCGCAAGCTCTATGCAAAGCTCAAACTGCATTTCATTATTCTTCATGCCTCATTTTTTCCATCTTTAATAGCTTTGGACTGTTTTATTCTCAGGTCATTAATAATAATTTCAACACATTATAACTGATGATTTGTATTAATGCTGGACTACATGAAAGCAGACTTTAGGTGACAGTGTTTGGTTCATTGGATATTATTACAATGACTTAGTTAAATTAAATAACCTTACAGCTGTAAAATTTTGTGGAATGAAAAGAAACAGCTTGTCTCTTTCTCTGGAATCCGCAAAGTCTTGTCTTCAAGCTAACGGATGATGATGCCTAAATTCAGCCTGTACTAGCCGGTACCGCAGATGTCACCAAAGTACTGCAGGACAAGAATAGCGCATAGCTTGTTTTCAGTGGATCTTTGTTATTAGGAACTGTGTATGAATAATAGGCAGACTACATCATCATCAAGCTTTATTGGGACCACTCAGAAAGTACTGCGAACATTCAGAGCAACAGATGTACGTTTTTATCATGATTGATGTGGAGGGGGAAAAATGACAACATGTCTGTTCCCAGCATGGTTGCCGTGGTAACCAATGCTTATGCTTGTCTCTTGTCTGAAGCCGAATTAGGAGAAGAGTGAACGGCTGCCACATAACATCCACTTTTACAGACAAGAGGCTGTTATCTGCAAAATGCATGAAAAAAGAAAAATAATGCCACCACTTCGTGGAAACACGAGGAGCAGCAAATATAACATAAGTTATTCTGCCTCTGTGACTGATTGTTCTTACTTGTAATTAGAGTACGAAGGGGAAAGGATCATTGTATTCCCTCATTAACCAAGGCCATTCTGTATTGATTTCCTAGAAGATTGAAATTACAACTGTTTTCCTTCCAACTAGACATCTTTGAAATACTGGTCATAACTCTTTCAGAGTTTCGCCAGCCACCTCACTGATAACCATTTCTGGTAAATGTACGTATACTGGCCACTGCGGGGCACCTTTTTTTTTTTTATCAACTCAACCTGACCCTTGACCCTGAGTGCAAGCTAAATGATACAAATGGGGTCATCAACTCCATTTTTCCACGAGCCAGACATTTTTAAGCAGACACTGTGGGGGGCAGCTTTTCAAATAAATAGTGTTAGGTGGACTTGCCTATCATTGTTTAATATTTTCACTTTCTTACAAAATTAACATTATTTTTATTAGCCTGTATTGTGAACAGACAAAACGTGGAAATAAATGTAAAATAGTCTCACTAAATTAAATGGCTACTATGGGGACTAACATCATCACACATGAATACAATTGGGCTCATTGAATCCACAGGAGTCTCAGCTTTCCAGCCATACTCAGTTTATGTAATTCAAGAAGGTTTGGGAACCCAGTATGCAGAAATATTCAAATACACTATTTTAGAATAGGCAAAAATAATAATTTTATACTGCATGCCAAAAACTGCATGGGATTAGCATGAAGTGGGCATGTCTGTAAAGAGGAGACTCATAGAACCAGTTTTAATTCAGATATCCTGAGGTGAGAGATCAAGGGACCCCAGTTTTTCCCTCACCAAAATTTAACTTTGGAGCATTATTTAGCCATCTTCCTTTAAGCCACCCATTGATGATCACTGGTTTAGAGTAACACAGTAATCTAGGAAGCTTAATTTTTGTTTTCAGATCCAAATATATAAATAATTAAAAATTATTTCACCATTAGTTTCCCCAACACAGTTGCACATTGTCCGCCCTCAAAAACCTGAATGGGACCACATTTGACATGCCTTCAATACAGGGCCGGATTAAATGGATAGATTACACTAGGCAGACTTTATTTTTCGGGGGCCCCCCTACATGCATATTTTTATATTTGTTAAATTAAAAAACAAATACCAATAACTTCCACATGATTATTATGCTCATTAATTTAGGTATATATTTTAGAATATCTATTTATATTTCTGTATTCATACGCAATTAGTCATTTATTTATAGTGGAGACTATAGCCCTATATTATATTATACAGTTCTTTTATATGTATTATTTAAATAGGAGGAAAAAATAAATAAATATATAAACATTAAAATTAAGTTTTAGATAGGATTTTTATATTTTTTTAAAAATATTTTAATTATGTGGGCAGTTGATGTTCTTTACCCCTCTGTCTGGGCCCCCTAGTGGCGAGGAGGCCCTCAACATGTGCCAAGAATGCATGTGCATAGATCCGGCTCTGCTTCAATACTAACTTAAATACTCACAGAGAGTAAATGTTTTTGATCTATCTGTGCTATTCTCTAGTTATTTTGTCATGCAGACAATATAATTAAGTTGATAGAATCCTGTTTATATACTCTTGGTGTTTATGAAGGACATTTGGACAATTTGACACATGACAGATCAAAGCATTATGTAAATATCCATGAAGTCAAATTCTTGGCAACGATCTATTTCCGAAACACACGGCTGCACGTCCTTGACTGGAAACAAGAACTTCACCACTGCAGTTTTCCAGGAATACTATATACATTAATATTTGCATTAAGCCAGACTTGCACACAAAGCTTTTGCATCAACCTTGCAGGGAAGGTTGGAGAGAGAACTTGTACTAGAGGTTGTTTTTTTTTATTATTTCTGCTATAAAACAATGCCATTGTTTTGATAACTTCACACAGAATATATCACTGCACAACTTGCTAAAAATGGTCCTGCATGCTCCACTCCCACAGCAGGGTGGGTGGCAACAACAGAGCACACTTTGAACCTGAAACAATTTACATTGTTACAGTTGGATTGGTGCCTTCGCAGCTTTTGGGTGTAGAACCGCACCGGCACACACACGCACGTAATCGCACACACACATTGCAGTGGTTTGCAAAGAGACAGACTTTGTTTACCTTAGTGGAGGAGCTGGCTGTAGTCCCTACTGTGGTTGTCTTTGGATGGCCTCCATGTTGGAGATCTAGTGGTTAGTGTGTGGTTCGTTTTAACTCAGAGCTGAGGTAGCGGTCTGGCTAACAGATCCTTCCTATGTTGTCACTTTGTAACCAACACTCCGGGAAAATGAAGTGTTGATTTTCAATTTAGTAATGCTATAAAATTCCTGTAAACCACAAACATTTATGCAAAAATCTGACATTTACGACTAACGGGAAAATATCCAAATTTAGTGCAGTAAAAGAATGGCATTTACTATGAACTTCACCGAGCGGCGAGCCGATGACATCATAAAACTCAATCTAACGTAAAATTCATAAAATGAAAACGGTGTAGAAATGCGAACAGGAACACTCCATTGCAGGGGTGAAAGGGTTTGGGTCACGACCTGCCTTTTTGGTTTTACGGCTGTCTATAACTCACATCACCAGGCGCACATATTATGAAATCCTGTTTCTGCCCCAGCCCCACATCTAAAGTCAACAAATGCTTGTTCAGAGTAATGTTTCTAGAGGGTGACATTAATTGAAAGCAGCTGTTTGAAGCCTTTGCAGCTGGAGTTGACAGCGCCGCTGCAGACACGGCAGTTTAGCAATGAAGATCTACTACAAAGTTAAAGAAAATTCTGTAAAAATAGCGTAATGCAAAAAAAGTTAATACACAGAAACCCGATTTTACAAAAACATGAATCGCCATGAGACGTTTCTTTCTCATGGACCATAAAGTGTCCTCTATCTACAATCAGCACAAAAATAACTTCTATACTCTCCCAAAGCTTCAGAGCCCACAGATCAAAAAACTGCACCATGCCACATAACTTATGTGCTTTGTTCTTAGCTCCAGCAAATGCCTGCTTCAGTAGATACAAAGGTAGAAAGAATACAACTTACAGCGTCGGTCCTTTTTACACTTATCCTGCAGGAGAATTCTTCAGGTTTTACTTCAGACTCCCACGGTTCCAGCAGTTGCTAGCTGTTTACATTATCACTTTGAAGAGGGTCATCTGGTTTCCCAGAAGAGAGGCAACTTGCTGCTTTGCCTCTGATCTCCTGAACTCCCTCGGCTCCTCTGTGACGGCGGCTGCCTATTCTCACAGGAAAGCAAGGAAACTTGTCAGAGGAGGTTCTGGAGTCCAAGCCTTTAGATGGGACTGGACTGGACAGAAAAAAAAATGGGAGGGACAAGCTTCCACCCCCAACATATACTGTATCCTTCCTTGTTGTAATACTAGCTACTTTCCCTAAATCACATGAATTAAAGCACTCCAAAACTATACTTTTTGAAGGTAAAACTAAATACTTTATTAAGCAGGAATCGCAAATCTGTATCTAACCATAAATGGAGGAAAACTGCAGCAGTCTCCTGCCAGGCATATTTTTCCTCTGCATATTGAGCGTGCTTCATGTTTCTAAATTTCGCTGTCGAGGAGGACATTGCACACAGTGAATGCTTGCCCGCTATCACCTCCTCCCACGTACTCTCTATCAGCGAGTGAGTAGGATGTGCTGCTCTCCCTCTTTACTGCACCTCCTGAATGCATCAGGCATCTGAAGAGTGCACGGAGAAGGTAGAAATACAAGGTAATTACACGGTACAGGCTGTGAGTTATTGTGACTACAGCAACAAATGCACAATGGTGACAAATGATCAAACAGTAATGTGGGATGCATGCCCATGAATCATGATAACTCGGTCCGGATGCAGTTTGTCTTATCAAAATAATAAGAGCACTTAAAAATCCATCAAGAAACACCAAGAGGGTGAAATACGTTAATTCCGTGTGCAGATTCTATCCCCTAAAGGCTCTGCTGTGATATCTACAATATGATATCAATCATATTTTATGTTCTTGATAAACATAGATATTATCCATCTAATGGAAACCCAGATGTTTTGCAAGAGAAACCAACAGGAAAAAGGAAAGCCGCTGAAGGCTTGCTTCAGGCGCGTAAGCACCGAGCCAAGGGCGTATGATTAAAATGCCTTTATTTGTTAGGGCATGTAGAAGTTAAAAAAACAAACGTTTCATGCAGGAAAAGGCAGACCGGTTTCGACCCAATGGGTCTTCCTCAGGGCGTGACTGGAAAGAGGAGTCATCCAGAAAGACAATTCATGTGGCTTTATGCCAACAAAAACCAACAGGAAACCGTCCTCGGATGATTTTATTTGAGTTGGCAGCAGCTGATGAGTTAAAATTAGACGTTTTTTTTTCTTTTCCTCCCCATTACGCTGTTGTTGTTGTTGTTGTTGTCTTTACGCAGGCTGATAAAACATTCATTTCCTGAGCTTTCTGCAACTGAACCACACCCACGGGACGGCCCCTGCCAAAGAGTGCACCCAGCGAGGTCAAGGGTCGCGCTCAGATGAAGACAGGTTATTAAAATAAACATTCAAATTGTGAGGCTCAGACACTTCCTCCATACCATCATAACTTTGAGCAGTTATTGCATTTTTTTTTTTTATACCAACACACACATACTCAGAGAAAGTTTCTAAAATGATGCCATGTCAGGTAAAACTTGTCAAACAATATTCCTACACTACACTGCCATCTAGTGAGGACTCTGCAAACATAATGACAGTAAAAGATGTCGCCTCTCCTGCTGTGTCTCCTGCTGTCACAAACACTCGGGTGCTCTCTCCCTCATTTGGTTTTTGGACAGGCAGAACCAGCTATCTGGAAAATCAAGAAAATAAGATTCTCGGGGGCAGTGCAGGCAGGGACCGTCACTCTGTGGCTGGTAGCTTTGGGCTGTGAGGTTTCATGCTTAAGATTTGGGCAAAATATACATCAGTTTGTTTCTGTGAGGAGTGTCAGTCAGATACTTTGTGTTGTTGACATGCTGGGGAGACTGCAGCTGCAAGTGTGTTCATTTTTTATTTTAAGTTATTTCAATAACTGCATTTTGTGTGATTAAGATACTTGAATTATTTTAATGAGAAAACAAAAGACCAGAAATGACTAAAGAACGGTTTATATTGAAATGTGACGGGAAGCAGGGATGCAGGAAGTCAGTCAGAGTTCGAGGTGCTGAGAGAAAAGTCTCTATAATGACGTTATATTAAATACTTTTTGTATTAATTTGAACAACAACATTTTACACCAGTTTTATAATGTTTTACAACAGACAGCAAACCTGAACACCAACATGCTGTATCTCTAAGCAACATAGCACCATATTCAACTACAGTCAACAACATATTCTCATGTATGATATCTTAAAATATGTAGGTCTGCCCCCTCTTCGTCGATTAGTCGACTAATCAATCGTTTCGATCTTAGTCGACTAAGATTGCTTTAGTCGATTAGTCATTTTTTATGCTTA
>JAOVVB010228181.1:0-10445 GCA_028570985.1 Heterobranchus longifilis
GATAGACAGATAGATAGATAGATAGATAGATAGATAGATAGATAGATAGATAGATAGATAGATAGATAGATAGATACATAGATTATTGATCCTGTTGGAAATTCCATATATTGTCATACATATTGTGATATTCCATATCCCATTGTTGTCACCTACACAACCATACACTTTATCATTATATTCCATAAACAAGTAAAAGAAAAAATTTTTTGACAACAGCCATATTACCATAGTAGAACTATGTACTGGATACTGGTGAAAATTCCAATGTACAGGTTCCATTGGACTACCATAATAAAATTTTAAAAAATGTATCTATCAAATGTGTGAGAGACACATTGTAATGTCAATGTTATGCCCCAGATACAGGATAAAAAAGTAGAAGTTTATATGCAGGGATAAAGTGTGTACTTTAAATCAGAGATGTTCTAGGAGTAATGGAGCAGAGATCTCTCATAGATGAGGTACAAAGAAAAACAATATATTCTAATACTGTGTTTCTCCCCTGAGATTACATTCATTAGGCTTCTCTTGCCAGTGTCAACTCTTGATGATATGTGTGTTAGGCTTGTGTATGTCTATATCAGAATTTCTGAAATTGATCCTCTGGGATCCTCATGCAGTTTTCCTAGCTGCCACTTAGAGACTCACAATCTGCACTATAATTCCCTCCCAGTTCCTAATGCACCTAAACAGAGCAACTATAATTTATACATACCTAGTGTAATTGGGCAAGTTTATCGGGAGCGCCAGTAAATAGGCATGAACACAAATCATGCATATTTTTTTAACCACTCAAACACACTAAACGTGGCAATTATTTACCAGATAAGTTGAATTGGCTGTATTTGAGAGAAACAGTCACTAAACTGTGCAGGACACTAGCCCTTTAGGAATGGATTTAACAGCCCTGACTTAAAGCATTGCTAACAAAATACTGGCACATTTCAGCATATCATCACAGCAACACTGAGATTAATATGTACAGTAACTCCACCCAACATAGCCAGCAGCTTATCAGCAACCAGAGACTAAGCAGCCATGATATCCTGTACATGACAACATTTCCAGCTGATAACAGCATTTATTTTCATTGCATATAGAGGTCGAATCTATGGGAACATTTTGGATAGAGTAAAGTACCGGTGTATTTCAGGATTTTGGATTACTTGATGCTTCATCAGTGGACCAGTTTCAATTAATTTTTGTACAAGGACACCATGACAAAAAACAAAGAAGAAAAGAAAATACAAAAAAAAAAAAAAACATTTTTTACTGGTTTGTCTCAAGGGCATTTGCCAAACTTTGCAAATTTTCCATCATCCAGCTGCATACTTCCATTATACTTAAGTTGAGTGGTATGCCTTTGTGATTACTCCTATTAAAATTTTGATTCAGATAATTGCTATCCAACCATTTCTCATGTTTACGAGGTAAGTTTACCCTGTGTGAGTGTGTGGCGCACTTCATAAAATGGATGTTATCAAAAATTGGTAGGGCTATTCAATAATATTGAAAGATCAATATATTGAAGACATTGGGCAGAAAGTTAAAATTTGGTGGCAACTGGGTCTTCTAGCAGGTACAGTAGATCTTAACCTTCTCCATAATGTTCTACAAAAATGGCTTAAAATTGAAAAAATTAAGTCTTGGAATGGGCATCACAGGTCTTGGTCTGAAACCCACAAAAAATTTGTGTCAACAAACCTGCCTTAGCTGGACCAGTTCACTCAAGAGGAAGGGGCAAGATTTTCAGCACAGTTTTGCGAAGAGTCTTCTTGAAGGGTAAAACAGGTACTCGGTTCAAGGCCAAGCAACCAAACAATGCAAAGTGTGTCTATACTGTAGGTTAGATGCATTGCAAACCTCATGAAGTAAATAAAGCCTTATGCCAAACACTTATCAGTGGGGCTAATCAGAAAAAAAAGGCTTCGATTTGCTAAGGAGAATAAAGATTGGACTGTGGAGCAGTGGAAAAATGTCATGTAGTTATCGCATTTATTGAGTTTTTCTTCCCTGACGGCACAGGCATATTCCAGGCCTCAAATTGTGAAAATGTAGTTCCGGGAGCATAAGGAATCACTTCCACATATGAACTGGACCTCACATTGTGTGTTGTAATCAAAGCTAAAAATGTATTCATAAAATCCTAGATTTTTTTTTCTTTTTGGCCGGGCAATGAACGCCTTGAAGAAGCCTTAAGAAAATGCTTTAAGTGATATGTATGACTTAGCAAAACTGTAAAATAATGTGATCAATTATATAGATTTATATTTGAATTACTTCACCCTGGGTCCAAGATTTGGATTTGGATTTCATCCTCAAGTTAGAAGATTTGGTACTTTTCCTTGGCAGCAAAGGCAAGGAATTGAGCCAATAATTTATTACATAATATCAATTACAGTTGAATCACTTCCCCACTGGTTTTTCAAAGCTATCACAGTGTGTTGGTCTTGCAAAACCTGTTCAAAGACTCCCTGAAACTGCTCCTCAAATGCCATAACTCCACATAAATAATCAATGAAGGCCCCTTAGTTTAATGGCATTTAATTAGAACATGACCTGTCATTAGCCAGTCCCTGACATATAAGAGACTGTCTCTTAGAACAACATAAAAAGGCCAGCTACCTGATCTGTCTGAGGATCTTCTTTTTCTAAAAGCTCTCATTAAGCCTGGCTGAAGCCTCTTTGATTGTAGTGTTGCAAATGAGCAGTGAGGCATGGGAACAAAATGGCATTTATCAGAACTGCATTGGAGGAAGGAGAGAGGTGTTGGAATAATGTTGCAATTAAATCAGAGGTACACAATGGGACTGTACACCCTGCCTACTCATCTACTGCAAATCCATAGACTTATCCAGATCACAATTCATTTATCAGGGGACATTGGTATTGCAATTATGCAATATAATATAATATGCAATTTTTCATGTCATCTCAGTGATAACTATCCATCATCCACACGAGGTGCAAGTTTAAAAAAAATTTTTTATGAACCTGGATATTTGAAACATGTGATAACGTGGGCAAAGTACACAAATCCGGTACTTGGGTAAAAGTAGAAATACCCTAGATAGAATATTACTTAAGTAAAAGTAGAAGTCCTCCATTTACATTTGTACTTGAGCAAAAAGTACTTACCTTCAAATTGATTTAAATCCAAATGTACTTGACTTTTATTAGTTTACAGTAGCCTTCGAGCTATAGTAAATGTCTTTTATTTCATCTCTGTCTTTCTCTCTCTCTTTCTGCTTCCCCACTGTGACCATGCTGTTTCGTCACTGTCCAGATTTCTGATTTCAAATGCCTGCTACATGAATAGGGAAGGCAAATTATACCATCATGCATAATTGCAAGCAGCTGGCGGTATTACCTCTTCAAATACTACACACCAGCCTATTTATGTAATATGTAAGAAATGTAGTGAAGTAGAAAGTATAAGCATTTGTTGTAGGATGTACTGGAGTAAAAGTAAACAACATCACCTAATAAAACTATTCAAGCAAAATACAGATATGAGAGACATGTACTTCAGTATGATAATAAAATAATCTGCATTTTTATGTTATTTTATATGCATGAATATGAACTTACCCCAGGACATGTTTTAATTTTGTTTTTCTGTAGAAAGAACAATAGCCTGATGAAGAAAGATAATGATTATATATTATACATATATTATATAGGATTATATAATAACAATTATTAAGATGCATGAGGCAACAAATGGACATAGCACTGTATTGTATTTATTTATTTATTTATTTATTTATTTATTTAAAAAGGGATTGTGCAGCATGAAAAATATTGGCTATTCTACTGTACACCAGTTATCTGATTGGACAAAAGGCATTCCATGAGTGTTGATAATAGACCGTAACAGCACTGGGATGTTTGACTACAGCTTGGGTGAGAAGTAACTAGGCATTAGAAAATTGGTAATAAAGTCCATATTTCTAATACAAATTGTACTTTATTGGGAAAAAAAGCAAATCTTTACATTTCAACATAGGCACCAGTTACTTCTTCTTGTATTCGTCTTCACTGAGCCGTAGTCTTCAGCTTTGCATGAACAGTCAAGTGGTCGGCCATATTTGTTTATGTTGCAGGTGCTGCCTCTCGCGGCCGTTGCTTGTATTATCGCCGCAGGAAATATGAAATCCTATTTACTATTATCTATTTATAGACTGATTTCACCGTGATTCTAGTGATACTACAAGTTCTATATAGCCTGGGTAATTTTCACCCACCCTGTATACTGTATGTATGTATACTCCATGTCCTGGGACTTTTAACAATCAATAATTATGCTAAATGTCAGTCGCAGCATGGATGAAAGTAGGTCAGTACCAAGGAGAGAGCATCTGTCTGGCAAAACCCAGAGTCAAAACCAGTCACGGAAGCACTTTTATCAAGAAAACACATCTGATAGTGTTTGTCATACACTCTCCAACCCATGGTCAAGGGTATTACTTGGTGTGTGGGACAATGGATGGAGCATCCTAGCGCACTAGCTTTGGGATTCAACCCCTGAAACAAGATTTATGGGCGTGTCCGCCACCACCATGGTTTATTCTCCTCATCTTTTGTCTACATAGTGCTGGTAAGAATCTAAAACCACTTTCAACTGACAGTCACCAGCTCTGCCAAGCACAGAAGGATATGCCTTGGCGGAGCTGTCATGCTGTTGTGTTGAATATCAGCACAGCTGTGATATGGTCATTGGCACAGGAGCATAGGCAGCAACTTTTATGTGATATTGCTTCATTAAACTGTAGGAGAATTGGCATTTGCTCAAAACGTTGTGTGTGAGTCCATGCATAAATGATCTAAATATATTTCCAAGTCTTGATGTTTGTTGTGTGGATGTAATAGGTGTAGGCAATTGTGTAATCTGTATTCAAAGATTTGGGTTTATGCAATAGTGAATAGTACTTTCTTTCCAGCACAGTCACACAAAATGTTAAAGCTGGCTTAAAAAAAAAAAGGAAGAAAAAAAAAAGATTCAAAGTCACTCTCAGTACTTGCAATCATGATACAATGAGTTCATTTTTATGGAACAGAGAGTCCAGGTGAAAGACTGAAAAAAGAAACAACAAAGTCTGCAACAGTGAGTCATGACTAGAGTAAGTGTCTCAGCCTTGTGCATCAGGGAAACAGCCCTAATTCATCTCAGTGCAGATTTAAATTCTGTAGATCACAATATTCTTCTAAATTGTTCCCTTTTCCCTTCAGTTTTCGAGATTAGAGATAGCATTAGGGATTTACATCTAATTCATCCCCCCATCTGTTATTTCAGGGTTAGTCAAGTTTATCCGCACTCTGGCTGTAGAATTTGTTTTAATTAACTTTTAGAAAAGACAAACACATCATTTTTCAACACATTATTAATCTCTTCGCATCTCAATACACTTTGTCTCTCTGTCAACATGCTTTCCGTTATGAAAAAAAAAAAAAAGTTTTAGGCTGAGCTGCGAGCCACGAATGCACTGCTGTCTTCACGTCTTCCTCAGAAATGAATCTTCAGGCTCGTAGGGCTGCTTTGCAGGTGAACGTCTGATGGACTTTCGAGATCAGGACTATAGGGAGGATGCTTTAACATCTTAAAATTACGTTTTTGCAGAGTGTTGGCAGTGTGGGCAGAAGTGTGCATCGTCATACTGTTCCAATAATACCCTTTGAGAGTCACAGAAAACTGTAAGCCTTGATGAATTTTCCAGCTGATGGTTGACTTTTGAAATTTTTTCTTGGTCTGCAATTGAGGATGTTTCCGTTCCATACACTGAATCCATGTCTCATCACCAGTAATGAATCTCTTTAAGAAATTTTCACCTTCTATTGTTCCAAATTTTGGTTGCAGATATCCAGAGAATTTCTCCATACTGCGCACAACATTGTCATTATATAACGGCACCAGGTACCCATTTGCACAACAGTAACTGGGGAGAATGCAAATAATTTTTGACTTACTGTCCTATATATACAGTACTGCTTTTACAATAGTACAGTACTGTATGTACTGTAGGGTCACAGGCATAAGTGTAGTGCTATTTATTTAAGTAACAAAGGGCACTTATGATGTGTGTTCGTGTGCATGTTTAAATTGTGGCTCGTTATGATTATAGAGTAGATTTTACATACATTAGTCAACTATTAGCAGTAGCATAATTTTTAGCACTGATGCCTTGCACCTCCAGGGTCCTGCCTTGGGGTCTGGAGTTTTGGTGGGTTTCCTCCGGATACTCCGGTGTTCTCCCACAGTCCAAACACATGCAGGTTAGGCTAACTGGCGTTCCCAAATTGCCCCTAGTGTGTGAATTTGCCAGTAAATTACGAGTGGAGGTCCTACCATGGTCGTAAAATGGGAATAAATACAGTGGTCACCATTTGCCTCTACAGTCCTTAGTTGGACTACTGAGGTTCCTAGATGGATGAATGAATGGATGGATGGATGGATATAAAAATGAGCATGAGTTAAGGTGATGAATCAATCAACGCACCTTACATTTTACTACAACTTACACCATTCCATTTGTTTTGTTATTGATTCTTGTGACTTACTGTAAGCTTTACTAATGATTGGATCTTCTAGCGCTTTTTTTTTTCACAAAAATATACGTGAATTTTGCGAATTCTTCTCACCTGGAGAAAAGCAGTGGAGTGTCGTTCCAGTGATGTTGTCTATCCCAGAGAACTTTGGATACAGGGTAGGGGACACCCTGGACGGGTGGTGCAGACACTTTGGAAACACCAATCAGCCTACGCTGCATGTCTTCAGACTGTGTTATCCAGAGAAACTCCATGGTGGGCAGAACATTAAAAATCCATGGACACAGACCGAGGGTGAGTACCTAGCCCTGAGTCAAGAAGCAACAGTGATACCAAATTAGCCATAATGCTAGCAATCTAATGTAATTAAATAAATAAATAAAATATATAAATAAAAAAGAAATAAATAAATAAAAATAAACTGTCACATTTTATTGACTTTAATACAGTCAGCCAAAAAAAAAGTATATACACTGCTTCAGAAAAAGAAAAACTTGTATGAATACTTTATTACTAAATGTATTTCTATAAGTTAGTATTATTAATATTATATTATTCTAATATACATCATACTATTTTTCTTTTACTTACAGTAAGTGTGTACACATTTTTTGTCTAACTCTGTATATTAAAATCCGGCAAATCTGGAAAATGTCCAACCTTAAGGTAAATTTCCACTTCAATTTATCAGACATGTAGAAAATATCAAACAGTTGGCATAGTCTACAAAACAATTCCCTAAACAATATACTCCTGTTAAACATTTTGAAATATTTTTAATTAAGCTTTCAATGATGGAAACTTTGTTCGTTATGCTGTATACCTGCAGTCTGCTGAAAGTTTTCTCTTCTCTTCCAAAAGCTTTGTGTATAGACCTTCCACATTTCACACCCTTTAGTTTTTATGATTCCGGGCACACCTTAAGGCATCTGTAATTTGGCATGACTTGATTATGAACCTGGGAATTTCCACATCTGGGATGTATCTACAGTACTGTATAGCCAGTTCATTAACTTAGATGGTGTAAAGCATTAGCTAATTCTAAAAGCACATGCTCAATCACCGCAAAATCCATTTTTTTAAGTGACTAATTATTATTAATTATTGAATTATATAGTTTAAACCTAAATAAAATATTAGCTCATTCAAAACAATAATGCATTTAAAAATCTTAAATATTGAAGCTTGCAGAAGAAATTAATACAAATGTTTATATATAAAAAGATGTAATCATTGTGTTTATGTTCTTGCTTGTGTTTCCATTTAAAGTTTTTAAAAGTTTCTAATGTAATTAAACTTTCTCTTTAGCTATAAATCTAAAGGCACCAGCAAGTTTCTATCAGGATTCGTTTTTTACAGGTAATGTACAGGGACACGCATGGTAATATAAACACATTATTGGATTATTGTCAGGACTTTAATTGTTATCTGCAATCTCACTTGTACCTAAAATCCCAGGATTTTCAGATGTTGACTGGATCTGATTCCACTGTAATCGACTTGATGCTGCATCATATAATTCCACACCTTCAAACAACTTGAAACTTCAACTTGGGTTTTTTTCCCGCCTTTTTCCAGTTTCTTTATCCATTCTAAAATGGCAGCAAGCAGTGTCAAAAATGAATAAAGAAGCGATACAAAGTGTCCCATCAGAAATAACATAAATGCAGATAATCCGTTATCCGCCACCCAAAAATATTACCTATATTACGAAAAAATGCTCACATACAGAAGGAAACATTGGTATTGTGGGTTCAGTTCAATTCAACAGGGCCAGAAAAAGTAATGAATATACAGTAATCGTTAAAAGCACCTAAGGTTAAAGTGAAGCATTCCTGATTTCATATTTTCCTCACATACCTTTAATATGGGAATTTAGTAAGCTTGTGATGGAAATAAAGAAAATAGAGCAGGAAATAGTCTTAAATAAAGCTTAAAGTATTATTATGTTCCTGGTCTTAAATGACAATGTAATTTTTTTAACAATATTTTTGAAGCTACGTTCACATTACGAGGACATTGTCATGGGCATGTCATGACGGTTCACATTAATAATTACAATTAACTTTTTTTATTTTATTCTAATGTGGACGTGTCTGTCCTCTGCACACAGGCACACATTGATACGTCTTTGCTGGCACCATCTGGGTTACATCATATCTATACAACATGCCTTCATTTCAAGCATGTGATTTTAACAAAACTATGCTTGGGATTTTTCTCTGGAGGACACCACGCAGTTAATCAGCTGTATTTGTTGACATCCAAAAGATAGAAGGAAGCTAGATGCCTTGCTTTAGCTGTTTTAGCACTTATTTCTAGCACTGCTATGAAATCCACATGCTACTAGTGCTGATCGATGACATCACCCCTTTACACATGCATAAGGGCAAATTCTCATTCAAGTCACATGATCATGTATTAGATTTGTATCCAATATAGGACCACATATAAAACGGGACTCAGATCTGATTTGCAAAACATCAGATTAGTGTGTTCAGACTGTCCTAAAGAAATCAGATCTGTGTCACATTTGGGTAAAAGAACAGATTTAAGTTCGGATTGGGAATGTGAACATAGCTTATTAACCAAAAGCTTCTCTTTCATTTAGCTTAAAATGAAGTATAATGAAATATAAAATAAAAAATAACAACCTCTGTTCTGCTTTTTCTTGTTGGGTCAAAAATGGGTATAAAGCTACATGGGTGTCATGGGTAACCCCTGCCTTCAAGCAGCATGCCACCTCCTACAAACAGAAAAAAAAAAAAAATACATTCACTGGTTTGTAAATACATTGACATAATTTACATATGTATTAGGTAGAATTCAAGCAGTGGAAACATTCTTATCTTGGGTAAACCTCTGTGCTAGTGAGACTCCTTTTAATATCATTATATCACGCCATTTAGTCACAATGATGGAAATGAGGCATTGTACATCTACAACAATTAGGTGGATTTGCATATTCTTGGACGTTCTGTCATATTTGAAATGCATAACTTGGAATTTGGCTGGGATTTTGCTGTCGTAAGATTTCCAATTCATGTGCACCAAAGAACCTGGAGCACGAAACTGAGAACCATGTGTGGCTCCAAAGATGTTATATTACTAGACTGCTGTACATCACTAAACAATGCCTCCTTCATGGCTGGAGAGTCATGGTTGCCAGGGAACTTAATTATAAGGCAAACCTTTCTACATTCATGGCATACCAAAGCCTTTTTAAGATATCCTGCATTCCCAAAACGTGCAACGAAGCAGCACGAAGGCATGCAGATGAATTTGTGAAATAGGTTAGGCTTTACTGCACATACTGATATGGAAACATTTAGTAGGACTTACATAAATATGAAATTCTGTTCCAAAACTATATAAAGGAGGTTAAAGCATGATGCTTAATTCGGGACACTTGTATTTTCTGATGTTCTGTATACGTGAACGTACGTAGATCGGCATGGTCCTCGGTACTGAGAAGAGAGCAGCTGCCTGCAGAAAACCTACATTCAAAACCAGTCTGATAACAGTGTATTTTATACAGCAATTTGTCTCTTTAATAACTGCTTCCAAGTCGTAACCAATTGTCTCTGAATATAACATCTGTATATGTTGTTCTGTTCACTAACTAAAATCTAACAGTGCGTGTGTGGCCTTTCTGTTCCATCAAGTGCAACAGTGAAAGACCTCGGTGCGATTATAGATTCCAGCCTTTCATGTGAAGCTCATGTAGATAATATTACCAGGATAGCATTCTTTCACCTCAGAAATATTTCCAAAATAATGAATATATTGTCACTAAACGATGCAGAAAAACTAGTTCAGGCTTTTATCACCTCTAGGTTGGACTATTGTAATGCCTTACTGTCTGGTTGTTCAGCTAGGTGCATAAATAAGCTTCA
>JAOVVB010228202.1:0-10445 GCA_028570985.1 Heterobranchus longifilis
GGCAGTTTGTCAGCTGAACCCTCTCGACCTTCACACATTTACCTCGTCTGTGCCCGTCAGCGTACCCTCACTGTAGTTCCCGATGTCGGAACTGGAATTTGAGGATTAAGCGGTGGTAATGAGATTTTAATTGTCTTTGTGCGTGCAGTCTGTGCAGTCTTGTTTACCTTCTTGAGAGGAGTCTGTGGTGTTGGAAGAGCCCCTATGTGTCTAGCTGAGATGATTCATTGAGGCACAATTTTGGCATTTGCTTCTCCGGACCTTACACGTATCGACAGTGTTGAATCTTTAATCACCAATTCTCTCCGTGCGATCTGTGGTAAAAGTTGGGCGGTGCACTAGCCTCATCCTCAAGTCATTTTATTCTTTTAAAAACACACCTTCAGTCTCCTAGAATCCCATTGTTTTCTTGCATTCACGTGTCCTTTTTGCACAACAATCTGATAAAATCAAGTCTCAAACTCAAAACAGACGGGCTGTGTTACCAGCTCGCCTCAAGGACTAGGAGACTGATGTGAACCCTAAGATGCCAAAACGCTTGTATAACACTGTTTAAAACCTCTATTGTTGAATCCTGCACTGTTAATTCCTCCAAAGCGCCCATGCTTCTTCTTATTCTTCTTCTTTTTTTTTTTTAAAATTTATTTCCTAACTACTCACTGTCCTTGTATTCATTATCAACCCTTATAAAACCCCCCCTCCACCTTTTTTATTGCTCCTTTCCCTCCGCACCCTGTGCTTGAAGGTGAGGCTAGTGCCGGTCGACTTTGAGGACCCTCAATTCACAGCGTCCTATCAGCAGTCGGTGGCGCTGTACGCCCGCTACCAGATGGCCATTCATGGTGATGACCCCAGCGAATGTAGTGAGAGCGAGGTACTGCATGATTATTATTCCGCACATACTCTAGGGCACGACTGCACTACTATGCTTGTTCCAGCTTCTTGCTGCTTTTCTATTTTATGTTTTAACTGAAGCTCTTTAGTATTTTGGACTTTTCAGACGTCACTTTAGACTTTCACTATTTCCTGGGACTTTGTTGACCAAAAGAATAATCTAAATGAGTAATCGTTAACCCTCTGCACCCCAAGCAGTTTCAGGGTGTCTTTTGCTCCTGTCACATTTTACTCACTGTGACCTTGTTTTTCACTGCAAAGTCCTGCACCTCTATGGAAACAGCACAATCATCCCTAGAGGTAGGGAGAACTCAAAAATGTCTTTTGTGCAGCATGACCCAGTTATACTGCCATAACTCATAAAAACAAGTGTTACCAATATTGGAAAAACAGGGGGCTCCATATGCTATACATATTGAAATATTTACATTTTTACAACCTCTACTTAAAACCTCTCTTGTCCTCTGCTCTGTGTAAACAGCTGCAGTTTGGACAAAGTTTCACTGAATTTTTGTCATGTGAGTGATGGTCTCAGTCGAGTCAATCATGGCTTCCCAGTTGCGCTGAGGAGCGAATAATTTAATGTATTTTACAGGATGTAGTTATTGCAAACGGTTTATTTTTGGCAAAATATTAAACGAGACATATCACTATTTTAAGCTCATATTTGGTTACTTTTCCTCACAAGTGTTTGTCACGCATGATTCATTAAAGTACGGACGGAAATTTAAATTTCTATGATAAATGGTGTAATTTGGGCGACTAAAAAAAGAAAAAAGAAAACAGGTCTTTCAAACCTGCAGGCGAGTTGTGGGGTTCATTAAAACATTTGACGGATTAATTGATAATGAAAGAAATCCCAATTTGAAAGTGAATACGCCGCAGTCTTTGCACCTCGATCAACAACAGTTTCTCCCACTGTCCATCACATGAGCAGTGTACACACTGTAGGGAGAATTGTAGCATTCATTGGCCCTGATAAATAATTATAAAAACATTTTTATGCATGTTATTCTTTGAATGTGTAAGCTGTAACTTTAAAGTTTATAAAAGCGAGAGAGAAAAGGTTCACTAGTTTATGCAGTGAATGAGAGTTATTGTTCAATGATGAATGGGAAACAAAAACAGTAACCAAGTATAGATTTATAAAGTTTAAAAATGAAGTTATAATGCACAATAAATTGTACTATAAAATATATACACACACACCTCCATTTCTCTACTTTATATATGAATAAAAGAGGAGAAAATAAAGTGGTCAGGATGCAGAACTGCTGGACATTCTCACTAACCTGAGAGGGCCTTTTGTCCCTCAGGGCTGGAAAAACAACCTCCTCCTCTACCCTCCTGCCAGCAGGCCTCCGTAAATTACTGAATTCTCAAGCTTGTAAAAGTAAGGTAATTAATAAATAATAAAAGCTGTCAGATTGGGCAGACTGTGGCAGATTCTTTCCTAGTGCCATAACACTAGCTCTATTAAAGTTTGTGTGTGTTTGTGCATGTTTGTGTGCACTTCAGCTCTGGTTTATAACTGCACTGGGATCGGATGAGTTCAAGAACTAGAGGAATAATTTAAAAAATGAAAAAAATAAAAAATTAAAAGGTGTGGGACTGCGCAAACAACTTCGCTGTCTGTTGGGTTGCCAGGAAGTAAAGTTTTATTTTTTTATTGATGGGCTTGCCAGGTTGGATACTGACTGAATGTAGTGTGTAGTGTGTATGTAGTGTCAGAGCACAGAGTGAATTAAGGTGAGGTTAATTACTCTTAAAGGACATTCATTGTAATTCACCTTGACAACTCTACCATAGAGAATGGTGTAGAGAGATGCCTGGACTTTAGATTGTAACCACTGTATATTAATTTTGACAGGGTTTAATTAAGGTGATAATAGTGTACAATACATACATTCACACATTTTCTGTGCTACATGGAAATATTCTAGAGGTTGACACGACATTAACAGACCACCACATCCTCCTGCCTCTGTAAATAACATCTTCTGCTGTATCATTAAAGGGATAGTTCAGATCTTTTGAAGTGAGGTTGTATGAGGTACTTATCCATAGTCAGTGTATTACCTACAGTAGATGGCGGTCTGTGCACCCCCAGGTTGGAGAAGCAGACAGGAGTCCTGGCATGGAAGCTAAGTAATGTACTGCTGTGGATGGGGCCACACAACAAAACATATTTAGCCTCCTAAAAGAAGGACCACCTAAAAAAAAAAGAAGAAATATCCTTTTAAGTGTACGCTAACCACGTTACCTTGCCGGCATTTACGATGGGGAACTAAAGCCGTTATATCGCTCTCTTCAAATCCACCAGACTCCTTTGACAAAAACAGTAATTTTACCTTGCAGAACACAGGAGTTGCTGGTCTACCGCTGCCTCGATCGGTTAGTTTGTTTGTTAGTTTTGTTAGTTCCTAACCCTTTTAAAACACCAAGGTCACACAACAACACAAACTAACTAACCGATCGAGGCGGCGGTAGACCAGCAACTCCTGTGTACTGCGAAGGTAAAATTACTGTTTTTATCAAAGGAGTCTGGTGGATTTGAAGAGAACATAGATGTATATAACAGCTTCAGTGGACACTTAAACTGATATTGATTTTTTTTCGGTGGCTAAAATACGTTTTGCTGTGTGGCCCCGTCCACAGCAGTACATTGACTCCTGTCTGCTTTTCCAAATTGGGGGCGACCGCCATCTACTGTCGGCAGTACACTGACTATGGATAAGTTCCTCATATAATCCCACATCAAAACATCCGGACTATCCCTTTAACCAAAAAAGGCATTTTGTCAGACTTCACTAACCACTTCCTCTGGTCTCTCCCTGGCAGGTATACACAGATGATCCCTAAACTTGACCCTCCACCCTCCATGAACCGCAAGCGGGCCAGCAGGACCTTGTCTCCGGGGTCAGAAGTCACAGCCGTGCCCACGCCCGGAGAGGTCACCGCTAACGATGGGGCCCCCAGCCGCAGCAGCAGCCTCTCATTCCCGGACGTCACCCCCAGTTCCCTGTCGTCCGGTGATTTCCACTCCCTCAGCAACGGCGAGAGCAGCTCATGTTCGGCCAGCGAGGACTCGGGCGTGCGCTCCGAGACCAAGTCCCTGATGTCGCCGCTGCGCGATGACGACGACCTGTTTGGGGACCGCGGGACGTTTTTAACGGCCTCCAGTGGCTGCGACAGTCCCCTGGAGGAGAGAAATGAAGCAGTTCTCTCTTCCTGCGAGTCATACCCTGCTGAGACCCCCACCCTCGCCTCACATCCGGACACCTGTGAGCACCCACTGCCGTTCTCCTCTCCTCTGAATGACACCTGCCTTCACATCAGTTTCTCCGAGGACGAGCTGCTGGAGAACAGCCAGGAGGACCCGAATGTCCCACAGCGGAGTTAGGAGGATCAGCTGATGGGCCCCTGGAGACCTTTCACTCTGTTCTTCAATCATCTCCGAATGCAATACTTACTGTCAGACAGTGGTCGCGTTAACCAAATATTTTCCGTCATTGACCGAATTTCTTTTTAACAATGGCGGAAAAATCTGAAGGCCGTCCGACATTTTGACAGATTAGAACTACCACAACTTTAAGTAATTCAAGCCTGTTTATAACCGGCACTGACAATGTTCAGTTTCATTCATTAAAGTTTGAGGCAGAGTACAGCAGCATCACTTCACCTGTCTCTCCTCAGCTCCGTGTGTGTGTGGAGAGGCAATGAACACGTAACCGTTCGCAGAGCGGCTGCAACAATACGTTTCCACTATAATCAATGAAACTGGCTACACCAGATGCAAGAACAGCGCACCACAGAGATCTGCTCTACACGTGGAAAAATAGGCCAGTCTTCTATTTATGTCTTTTAAGGGGAAACACGAGAGCAGAATATATTGATGATCGGCGCTCATAATTTTGCAGCGGCGGTGCGGCGCACGGTCGATGCCTCTGTTAATGTTTTCTCTCCATGCCCTTACAAAAGCATAATCTATAAGCTTTCCTGTAGGCTATATGAAAATTAATGAAAATCAAATCCTATTAAATGTCTTATTATCATTCAAAGAAAACGGACCAAAATGACGGACAACAAGAAAGTCTAACGCAACCACTTCTGTCAGACCCTCCTATGTTTGCACTGGGCTCCATTTCTGGACCTTTAATTATTCCGTCCACTTGTGACACAGTACAGACATAGCATATACCCGTTACTGAAAAATAATCTATTGTATAAATGATTAGCCAATGGACAGATTTAGTATTTTTGTAATGAAATTAATGATCGAATTTACTTTTTAGTGACTAGAATGTTAAGCAGAATACATGTAGCAATTCTTGCACTGTTAAGGTCACACATAAGTTACTGTAGAATTCAAAGAAAATGAGGGAACACATTTTATTTTTGCTAGTGCTCAACCTTAAAAACATTATTTTTATGATGCTTCATTGTGGTGCAAACTATTTTCTGCATATTTCACAGAGCGATCATGATGATCATGCACATGTTGGTGATGTTGGGAGGAGCCTCGCGTTCTGTAAAGCACCTGACCGGATGACGGGTGGAAAGAAAAGAACAAGAAAGTCAGATAAAGGAAAAAGGGAGGATAGAAGTGAGCAGATGCAGTTGTGTTTTGGTTTATGCACACCCATTTGTGGCTGTGTAGTATGTTTTATTTTTATTATCAGAGATGAGTGGGTTTTTAGAACGTTTTGTGCTACTTGTATTTTGGGTTTTTCAGACTTTGCAGTCTTTGAAGCAGTGCTGGAAAAATTAGTGGGATATCCGAATGGATTTTGTGTGCTGTATTGCACTGACTGTGTATGTAGCATGGTTGTAAAACTTCAAAAACTTAAAGATAAAGACTTTAAGATATTTCAGTTTTGATAAACAGCATAGGAAGAAATTAAACCCTCAAGAAAATCATGTGTGTAATAATAATAATAATAATAATACAGTGGAAACCTCTTATAGTGATCACATCTGTCTGGGTCAAATTGATCACTATAAGCAGATGATTTTCTTTTTCTTTATTTTGCATGCAGATTACCACCTAATTAACATTTGTATATTTATTAGATGAATATAAAGTAATGAAACTGACAGCTTCACTATTCTACTGAATTTTATTGACTGTTGCAAAATACAGTACAGCTGTTTGAAATGCTTTTCAAATTGCTGTACACATTAAATTACTCTACAGTAATAATAATAATACACTATAATACAGTACAGTACTGTATATAAAATACAGCTTACTGTAGTTCAAATTAAAGTAAGCAGACTAAGTTTTTTTATGAAGAGAAAATTGCTTTCTTTTTCCCGTCAGCATTTCAATGTGCAGCAGCCTCATGTAGCTGTAAGCAGATGAGTTAACACATTATTTTTTTCATATGTTGTCATGTATGAAAAAAACCCAAATCAACACTGTTTCTGAACAATGATTCTGTCCCAACTTTTTGATCCATGTACGCAGTTGATCACTGTATCCGTGATCACTATATGCAGTTTCCACTGTAATAATAATAGTGTCTTCTTCAGTTAAGTGCAGGTGTAACCTAGAAGTGATAATAAAAGGACACGAGGGGAGAAGCAGTGATAAGAGAGGTGGTGCAAAGGTGCAGGTGTAAAATGCCCACAGGTGAAGCTTTTTAACACCCAGAAACGAGGCTTTTCTCAACATCACATGTGGCAGGAAGCTATAGCAGCAATAACACATGGAAGAAAAAAATAATAAAGAGGAATAGTTGAAGAACTTCAGCACTTACTTGTATTTTGTTTCCCTGCAAATGTATATCGAGAGCATGTTTGTATCATATGCAGAAAACAACAAGCAGGGAAAACTGCCTATGGTGTTCAAAAGAACCTTTACTGCTTAAATTACTCCTCATTGCATGTTTTTACCTGCTGGAATCTTTGTTGATACATGTATTTTATGTAATTTCCCATAACTGCAGCATGTAAACATAATTTCATCCACTGATGGAGGTGAATGCACTGTGGGGAGATCTGGCTTCAAACTGTGAAACATTCACATAATCGTATTCAAACAGGTGCAGCTGAGAAAATGATAACAAGCAGCTTCACAGCTGGATTCAAACCATTGAGTAACGGTGCATCCACAGGCCATTAAAACAGAAACGTTTGCTTCATCTCTTCGGTCTGAATGGGAACAAGCTCTCCTGCTCTGCCCTTTTACTCTGCATTCATTATGCCTCCTTAACATTCACATTTGGCATTAAAAATTCATGTCTCTCAAACGCTTTCCCAAATGCGTAACATTTTCAACGCTCGTAGAGACTTTCTGTCACTTTCTCTGAGTCGTTCTGCTCCCGAGGTGCGAGCTGTTTCTTCTCTGTGGTGCAAAGCTCGCCTCTGCTCGGTGTACGCTCGCTGCGAGGCAGGAACGGGTGACCGACATGCTTAATGTGTTCAGGGATGCAGTAATGACAATGGAGGCAAATAGGAACTCCTTCAGCTGGAAGGTGTTAAGCTATGAGTTCCCCTGCAGCGCTCTCATCTCTGATACAGGCTGAAAAAGCACCCGCTTCGAATGCTGATAACGTGCTTATAATCCTCATACATATGGGTCAGTAGGGGCCGGCTCCCCACACCAGAAGGTCCAGAAGGCTCTTATCAGCATATTGAATGGGGCTGATACCAGCCCACTCAATGCAGGCTGATAACAAGTTCGGTAGGTTTCGGTTTCACTTTAACTAAACATAAAAACATCGACATCTCTGTGACTTTTTTTATGTTTAGGTACCAAAAACACATCTGTAGGTTTAGAAAAAAAAACAGCTATTTCTGTGACTTCCGTAGGCACTGAAAACACCAGTATAGGTTAAGAAATAAAACATCTACATTTCCATGACTTTCGTTATGTTTAGGCACCAAAAACACGTCTGTAGGTTTAGAAAAAAAACATCATGGTTTGGATTCAAAATTATGTTAAAATGTTTTAACCGGGATGCGAACTCCGGCATGAAATACTCTGGTCTCCCGTGTGAAAGTCCCGTGTTTTAGGACCCATCCACCACCCCAACCTACCTCTTTACGTGTCTCGTCTGGACGCTCTTTATACGTCATCTTCCGCCGTTGCTCCAGTCACAATAACCGTCAGTACAGTTCAATATGCTGATAACCGTCTTCTGGACCTTCTAGCAGGGCCAGCATGCCCCTACTGACCCATATTTATCAGGATGATAAGCACTGATAACGGCGCAATCAATCATGTGACAATATCAGAATCGGCTGTGTGTGGTGTGTTTTTATGTGTGGAGCCTTCACACCCTCCTTCAACTTGGAGTTCCCCAACTGGCTAATCAATAATGCAAGATGTCTGTGCAGCTCAGAATCGCTAAAGCTTCTCCCTTGCTCTCTTGTTCTTTCTCTCCAGAGAGGTGGCCTTCATCTGAGCCAGTTCAATACCAGACTGCGTCTGATCTGCGATCAATCCCACGTACCTGCACAGAGCCAGATCGCAGCCTGACGCGGACTGTTAACCTTGGCTCTGAGGCTTTACATAGATGCTTAAAGTAGATGGCCATCGTCCCCTTTATGTGCCCATTAATGCTGCTGAAAAGTCATTAAGTCTTTGGAGCGAGCCTGTCAGTGATCAAAGCTTTGTGTGTGAGGCTGGTGATCACACACGCATATGGCTGCTCATTTTAACAGCTGCCAGCGGAAATAAAGATAAGATGGCAGATTTGGCTTTCTTGTTGCTTTTAAAGCTTTGCGGGATTTTCTAAAATCATGCCTGAGCACTTCAGTGTAATTCTGATAGATGTGGAAATGTCATTCATTCCATAATTATAATCATAATGTTTTTTTCTGTTACATACAGCATTAAATATTAAGGAAAAACATGAGACAACAATACACAACATATTTTGGGGAAGGGTGGGGAGAATACGGCAGCACAGTACCACTATCAAGTTCCAAAATCCTCCAAGAGAAGATGGTCATCTTTCATTTAAATGCAAATTTCTAATATCAAGAGACAGTGAAGAGACAAAAAAAAAGGGGGGGGGGTTAATGATTTCAGGGTGATGCAAGGTTGTAATCTCTTCAGTTTATACGTTCTTAGCATGATTATTTTACCCCAGAAATCATTGGCACAGACCAGGATTGCCAGATGTACAATAATAATTATCATATTTGTTATTTCATTTTGCCCTCTGTACCATGTACGATCAATAATGCCAAAAGTGTATGATAATTTGAATTTTTTCTGTGGTAATATTTGGTAAAACAGATGTTAAAAAGTCAGATTTGACAAAAAAAAAAAAAAGTTTTTTCACCAAATTTGAAATGACTGTATGTTTTGCTTTTTTAGAGCGTTATATTGAAAAACAACTTACAAATCCTGTGAATGAAAATGATAATATCTGTATTTGTTGGATTTGGTGTGCTGGTATGTTAAACCAAACACAAATGCTTCAGACAGGAGCGTCCCTCTGTGGCCCTGCATAGCTAGAGTCTTCCCTCATAATGTCATGGCTTTATTAGGAAGACAGTCATCTCAGAAATGTAAACAGGCAGACGGATAGAACTGGGAATAAGAGGAAACTGTGGCCAGACTGTGGAGACATGCAGACGTTTGCTCTTTAAAAGTCTTGGACGAGCTCTTACATTTTCAGTGTGACATTTAGATTTTGCTGACATTTATCCTGTTTTCTTTTCTAACATGTATATGGAGTGTTTAATGCTGCATTTATTCTTTCTTTCCTCTTCTTACACGGGGGGTAGACGGGCATCAAGTGTTGTTTCGAGTCATTGAGTTGCCTCTGAGTGAGAGCTTTAGGCGAGGGGAGTCTGGAGTCAGGCCCTGAAGGAAACCTAATAACCCCCGGGTTCAAACCATTTCCTTTCCACAGAAATGTTTTCCTCTGAAGTCAAGTGCAGGAGAAGTAATACTACTTTTACAACCTGCCCAAAAAGGTCAGTCTGAAAGCTGATCTGAGCTCTTGTTTGCACTTTGAGATCGAATACAACATGGCCATTTTGAAAAGATAAATATAGCTTGTGATGACAAGACTGGGATGTGATGTTTGCTTCTTTCTCTTTTTAGCTAACGGGAGTTGTCCAAAGAAAGAAACTCTACTTCAGTTTGTTCATCTAGTTGACAAGAGCTCTGCAGGAGATATTGTTTCAGAGCTGCTGCTCCGCCGCACGGACGAGTCGAGGCCGAGGCCAAGAGAGAAAACCGAGGAGGTGGGTTGAAGTGTGTGATGTTTCTGTTGGCCTGCAGAGAATCCCGCTGTACTGCATGTTGATGTAAATTACACCTGTAACGTAGGTCAATTAATCTCACTCTTAAAGGAATAGTGCAACATTTTGGGAAATATTTGCTTTCTTGCTGATAGTGATGAAACGATTGATACATATTTGTCTGTTAACAGCCATGGTCTCTTAAAGATTAGATTTCCATATTAAATAATTCAATTGTGCGCCTCTTCTAGACTTTCGAGATGTTATCAAACCAAATGGATCAAATTCTGATAGTGAAACGAGTCATTTTGCAGGGGGTTGTGACGCTAAATTTAGCCACTGAT
>JAOVVB010228213.1:0-10445 GCA_028570985.1 Heterobranchus longifilis
GGCTCTGGCCCTCCGTGGCAGGTCCGGTTCCTAATCGGCTCAGAGGCCAGTTGAAGGCCGGAGAGAGCAGTCGGTATTGTCCAGCTGAATCTGAAAGGCCCGGCGCTGAAAGGCCGGGGCAGGCCGGGGTCAGACTGGCCGCAGCGCTCTGCTGCCTTTCAAATGCCATCGATACCCTCCATCACTCTGGCCAGCTCTGCGTGGCGAGCGCCCGGCCATGGTCAACTTCTGACGTGATCACCGGAGGATGACACGACTCTGGATAGGAACATCAGCTAATCATCAAGAACGTCAACATATATAAAAACAATTATAGTTTGAAAACTATTACTCATCTTGTTACCAATCATATTCTGTGGATTTAAAGGTACATTCTCCCTTCATTCCTTCCAGTCCAGTCAGCAGAATAAAATGTTGGCACTGTATGTTTCTGCAAACCACAGATATGCAACATTTCTATGTTTCATATGTATTACATCAACGTTTGTAGAGTGACAAGTGCCAAGCACCAGACCACTGTTCCAGACTAACAAAACAGAGTGTTTTTAATGATAATAATCATTGATTTTTATTATTTATGTTGATTATGTAATTTGTCTAACAAATGTCGTTATTTTAACCCAAATCATGATGTTTTTCCTATAAACGTACCCACCTAGTTTTGTTGCCTAAATGTAAGTTTTGCTTGAATTCACAAAACTGACTGTAGTGAAGCATCATAGTTTAGCACATAAAAGTGAGATTTTAAAACAGAAAGTGTTACCATAAGCTCACGTTGATATCCGCTAGGTCTTGCAGAAACGTACAATGCCAACATTTATTCTGGTGATTGGATCGTTCCTTCCCTTCTTCCTCCTTTTATTTGTGATCCCAAAACTGATGAAATGCTGCCATTTTGCCAGCTGTCCCAATAGAGTCATGTCCTGCTCCTCTGTGTTCAGTTTATGTTTTCCTTGTTCCAGGTTTTTTTTTCAGTTATTAGTTTTATTTTGGTACTCACCTTATCTCTCATTACAGGTAACTTCCTGTCCTCGTTTGTTTCCCACCTGTGTGATTGTGTGCTCCGCCCTGATGAGTTTCACCTGTTCCTCACCTGTCTCTCGTTATCACCCTCCTGTCCTTGTGTATTTAGTCTGGCTTTCCCTTTTCTCTGGTGTCTGCTTGTGTTCCTTGTTTCTAGTGTTCCAGCTCGGTTCCTCAAGTTAGTATCTTCTAGTGTTTCCAGTGTTCAGCATTCGTAGTTTGTTTTGGATTATTTTCTGTCACCTGGTACCTGTTTCTGGACTAATCTTGTAAGTTTATTTTCATCTTTAAATCATTGAACTTCAACTGCCTGTTTCTGTTTGGGTCCAAATTTGCATTAATTCCTGAAACCATGACAAATAGAGTCCAAAATGAATCAAGTATTTTCAAAAATGTACTTTAGGAGGCTTTGACTGAGTAAAAACAAGAGCATCTTAACAGTTTTTAAGTTTTAGTACTATTTGAGATACTATTTCATATTCAGATACTACTATACAACTAAAGAAAATCAGGGACCATTGGACCTAGCAAGAGGTTTAAATCAAAGACAATTTGATTTGTTTTGATTAGTTAGCAAATAAGACAGCAGCCTAAAACAGAAGAAAATACATGAAAAATCTGCCTTAAAAAGGGGGCCTCATCTGCAAAGACTTCTGGAGATTTTAGTGGCAGAAAAAGAGTTAAAAGCTAATTTTGATGGTACAAGGTGGGTATTAATTTGCCAGTGTGCAAATAGTTCAAAAGAACCAAAATCCACTTCCAATAAGATCAACTGGAGCACGAGGAACAAACTTATTTCTACCTTTTTAAAGACATTTACAAGCTTTACACGTCCCAGAAATCTGTGGGTGCAGATCAAAAGAATTTCAGGTGTATTGCAGGAGGCTATCTCTCATCCCACCACACACACACACACACACACACAGACACACACACACACACACCCACACACACACTCCACTTGTTGACTCAGTACTCAATTAGCGGCTGATAAAAAGACGTTGCCAGACTCCTGATTCACTTTCGACTTTCAAAGCCGCTAATGTCCTCAGGCCGCCCTTAGAGACGGACCCAACACACACGTTAATTCTATTACAACCGTCTGCCAGACTAATTTCATCAAGCATCTCTCGCTAACCTACATGCACTAATCACATTTTCAGCCAAACTAATACTGATCAATGAGGTAGGCAGGGAGATGAAGTGCTGTGGGAGCACCGAGGCACTGAAGTAACACAAGCCTCTCTTTAAGACGCATTAATAAGGATAATCATGTTACTGAGGAGTGCGAAATTCTCTGGTGACAACCTCGGGGTATTTACATTTTGTGATCAATTCCATATGGAGAGCTGATAGAGGGGTGTGGGAATGTGGGTTTGAATTTTCATTGATAAACCTGATGGATGTTGTGTTATTAATAAACAAAAGCACATTATATATAGAATCATTCGAAATGTGTTCAAGGCAATGAAGATGTTAATTTCAGACATTATCACTATGTGTTTAAATGGAATTTCATTATTTCTTAAAGGAAAATATGGATCATAAACAAGATAAGATAAAACTTTATTGTCTGTTCACACGAAAAAAACATCTGTAAGGTGACTACCCTCCAGCAATCATCAAAAAGACATGATGCAATATAAACATCTGACATACCTGTCCTTCATGCACATACACACACACACATTCTGTGCTTGTAGGCATTCTTCTTCTTCTTTTGGCATTTAGCAGACAAAGCAGGCTACAACACATATGCTGCCCCCGTCAGGTCCGGAAGAATTGCTTCCCTGGTACCTGCGGTACTCAACTCAAAATCACAATTTCAGAATTTTGGCATCGACTTGGCACAGAAGCATCTGTTGTTGTGACATCCTGACTTCCAAGTAGGTTTGGTTAACTTGGGTGTTTGTTTAAAACTTTTTCTTTTTCTTTCTATTTCTTGCCATGTCTGGCTTCTTTTTAGCGATGCTGTCATATCCCCAGCATATTAGCAACTAATTATTATTAGTTATTATTATCAATAGAAATGATGGCCAACACTACAAAAAATAAGACCCCATTTGTAAGACTGAACAATTAATCGAAATCTTATCGAAATCGCAATATGGCCTACTGCAATTTTCAAATCGCAAGAGGTGCAATAATACCATTTTAAATGAAATATTGTCGTGCTGCAGAGATGTCCCGGCATACAAATCGCAGATATAAGAAGAAAATCTTTGTTTGGAGCATCCTCACAAAAATCACACTATAATCATTTTAATACGTTTTTCAATAAAAATCAGAATAATTACGTAAAAATGATCGTTCCCTCTAATATCGCAAATCATATCGCAATTGCAATATCGGTCAAAATAATCGCAATTAGATTTTTTTTTCAAAATCGTTCAGTCTGACCAACTGAAACTGAAACTGTAATTCCCCTTTAATTAGTCCCCCTCCCGCTCTACTACTGTAACTCATCGCAGGATGTCAAGTCTTTGATATAAGAGACTGCAGCGAGTCTATAAGGAGCTGCACCTAAGTTTTAATGAAGTGGACGACAAGTCCTCTTCAAACCGACACTCGCAGGACGTGCGACATCCCAGACTCCTCAGCTCTTGTCGCCTCACGGGCTAATAGGACCTGCCAATGTAGTCGTCTCTTTTTCCTCTCACAGCCAAGAGAAAGGCGAGCAATTAAATCCAATTGCCTATACAGCCTTGCTGGGACCTGGGCCCCAGGAGGCCGCGGCGGTCCGGACGTTTAATCATCATGTGACCTAGTTGCTGGTTCTGATAAATGGGCCTGGGGAGGGAAAGCGTTGGCCGGTCATTAATCTGCAGTCAGATGGGGACAAGCGCACACGGTCGCCGCCAAGTTAATTGGCCACTTATTTTAGCACGAGCGGGAGGGTAAGCGAGATGGAGATGGATGTTCCTCCGTTGATCCATAATTCGGTCCTCCGGGGTACTAATACGAGCAAAACAAACAGAATAGGAGGAGGAGGTGAGGAGGATGAGAGGAGTAGAGTGAGAGGAGAGGGAGTGTGTCTCTGAGGAGGTCTGAGGGTTTTCCACACTTCCACAGGTCATGAAAATACAGCAGGGCGGCTTAAAGAGACCAGATTGACTCCAGAGAGAGAATTGGCTTCCTGGTTAAATTTGATGAGTCGGTCTCCTAAAAATTACCCTTCTCATATATACTTAAACTGCATTGTCAATTGCAAGAGAAATGTCTTTTTCACTTGGATTACGTTTTTTGTTTTTAATGCATCACAAAAATATTTCTAATCCAGGTCTGCGGAAGTCTGCAGAGGGAGGACTTGGACTCAAGTTGTCTCACACACGGGGACTTGAGACTTGCAAAAAATGAGTGGTGAGCATCTCTGGGGGGATGTATTCATTTACAGTATAAGCTGTCTGGGAGACCCAGTGTAATTATACAATACGGTTGTACTCTGTCATTGAAAAATAGGTTCCGTTATTATTGGATGCCTAATAATGTTAGAAATATTTTCCTGTTACCCTGAGCAACGCATGGATGGGTCACATAAACACGGACTTTCACTCAGGAGACTGCGGTTTGTGTCCCTGTGTGAAACTAAAACTCAATGTTATTTAACAAGCCCACTTATTATATTCTATTATATAACAAACACACTTATTTTAACCCAAACCGCAATCTTTTCCTAAACCTAACCAAGTCGTTTTGTAGCCAAGGTTAACGAGGTGTTTAAAACAACGACCATAATCCGTGAGGAAAAATGTTTCCCTCGAAAACGTAATTGAGAATGCAGTTTATCTTTGACTATGAAAATCATTGAGCGTGCTCTTGACCTGCTGTATATGAAAAGTGTCCTGAGATATCTTTTGTTATGATATGACACTAAAATGGAAATTGAATTGAATTTAAATGAATTTAGGGAAAATAAATTTGTAGGAGACAGGGTTTATTTGACAGTCCTTTTTTTCCCTCTTTGGCTCTTTTATAGACTAATATGATTATTATTATAATTATTATGTCAGATGGAAAAAGCATGATAACTCCCTAACCCTCGCTATGTCATGAGGACAAAAATGCTGAATTACAAGAATGTGCTCAGGCTTGTTATCTGTCTTATCTCTTCCACTCCTGTGTGTCCTCCCTGCCTGGCTGTCCAATCAGGTAGTAGCGAGGGTCAGCAGTCGTCCAGGTGGCTGCCCGCCTGATGGATGATGGGAACAGGAGGGGCTGACCTAGTCGTGATAAGGACCCTATCTTGACAGGGGCTTCCTCTCAGAGCCTGAGCTCAGTCACACTGTCGACAGAGAGAGATGGATGTGTGGTTGGGTGGATGGATGGATGGATGAGGGGGAGACAGACATGGGGGTGTCTTATGGAACAAGGCACAACCTGTCCTTGCGTGTTATCAGTTCACCTCTTGACCTCTGCACTTTTTTTCCTCTCAATTCAGCCTTAAAACCAGAGGTGCACGAGGAGGCCAGGGCCATTTGTGGTCCGGTTGTGTATTCGGTAGGGATGGTAATGTGGATCTGTGCACCACTTGGTCCAGAGTGAAATATCTCAACTGTAGGATGGATTGCCATGAAATGTTTTACAGACATTCGTGGTTCCCAGAGGATGAATCCTCATGATCCCCTGACTTTTCATCTAGCGCCACCAGCAGGTTGACATTTTTGAGTTAAATGTCCTGACAACTGTTGCGAACACCTTAAACTAAGATGCTGAAAATGGTAAACAGTACCTGTATGTTAAGATTGTCATTAGCCGTGTTTCCATTCATGTATTTTTTATTACTTTTTATTACCTTTTTGTTTGTCCTTGTGTAAACTGCAGCAGTGCTCTTGTCCGAGACAAATTTCTCCCATGGGAGACAAATAAAGATACCTTAACCTTATTTTAATTTGCATTTCTTTTTTGTGACATTTCAAAAGTTTGCTTAAAATGCTGATGCTGATTTGCTGATGTTAGCATTTAGCTCAAAGCAGCCTCACAGAGCAGCTAGCATGGCTGTAGGCTCTTAGTCTTGTTTAGGAAACAGACAGTTGACTGTCATTTAAAATGTGTATTTTCGGAGCAACAGGACTTTGGAGCAGTGGGCTTTCATTTTCGGGATAACGAGTCGTCGGACTATTGAGCTTTCGGTCCAACTGGACATTTTTCTGACTATTGGGATTTTGGAACAATGGGCTGTTGGACCAATGGCCAGTCCCCATTTTAGGGATGTGATTTTCCACCAATATTTCACATCATCATAGAGGCAGAAAATCACTGTATAAGAGGCACAGACATATTTGTCCACTGTCAGAAGTCTTGCCAAAATGTACTGATATGAAACAAAAAGTTCTGTCACATTTTGAGTCACTTTCTGAACTGGAAAACCTCTCACTTTGATGCATTGCTGTGCAATATTGGCCCCAGAAAACTCACACAAACAGGGTGCTGAGCGCTGAGTGTGTTATCTGTGAACTGAGACAACAAACAGGTAGAGGGGCCACCGGTGTCATCCATCACCCTGAGAGATCAGATCAGAGACCTGACCGTACACGCTGCCTCACTGGAGGTCCTCAGGGGGATCTGTGTTAGTGTGTCACTGTGGATTGGTTTTTTCTATACATGTAAATGTTTGCACCATCCATGACCTGTCGTGGTGTGTGTGTGATATGTTTGCATGTGTAATCGTAAAGGGGAATCACCATCTGGGTTTTCTTAGTGTTAGTGCTGCATGGGTTGTGCTGCTCCTCGCCATCACGCCTTGGTGAATACACAGAATTGGACTGAACACCAAGAGTCTGATCAATATGATAAATTGGGGCGTCACTGCAGCGTGCAACCTAATTCCAGCTAATTGGGACTTTTCACACATATCTCCAGAGCAGAAAGCCTTCTCTAATGAGCGCGGCTGCTTTCACTCTCTGATCTGTGGCCAGCAGCAGGAGCCTGGCCCGGCTGACCTGCTCGGGTCCCCGGTGGTCAGCGCTGAGCCGGACGCAGCTCCTGGTTCAGCTCTCGTGAATAGCTACTCACCCCCTGTTCCCTGCGGGAGACCTCGCTCTTCTGAGATCCAGGCCTGACCCTCACAGGAGGGGAGCGGGCCAGGGTCACATCCCAGAGTCAACAACCCTGGACCAGCCTCCGCACCAGCGTGCTGCCCCCCGACCACCAGCCTCTCCTGCCCTGACCCCGCTCAGGCCTGGCCGTGGCCCCCTGTGGTGAGTCAGGGGGTCAGTCTCCCGGAGGGTCATTGTAGCGGGCGCTGACCGATGATAAAAGGACTCGTGGTCAAGCCAAGCAGCCATGAAAGCGAGGGGATAGCAGCACCCCTGCTGCTGCAGTCTAATTTGGCAGGATGCTGGTGCGTCAGCGACAGACGCCGGACCAACAATGGCTCGGCACTGGTAAACAATAATGTTTGTGCAAGGTCTCTTTCTTGGGGCCAATCTAGTGCTCACACAGCCCATCTGGCATCAATAAGATGTCCTGAGATGCTATTCAGCACATCAGTCTTCATTTTATCCAGCTTTTCAGCAAAGGTCCTCTCTGGATGCTCAATACCCAGAGTTGGCTAACACTTATAAAGTGACAGATGCTATAGATCTAAAGTTTTGGAGGTGAACATATGTGAAATCTATCTGTTATTAGATTCAAGATTTCATGCATGGAAGTGTGAAAATACAAAGTTAATGAGACAAGATTCCTGATTTAGAAGTGAAGTTTATTGGCTTTAAGGTAAAAGAAACAAAAGAACAAAGAGTAAAACATGATAAATACAACAACAAATATATTGTACATTATTCCCATAAATGAAGAAAGGAAAAAAAGCTCAACATCTGTGTTTTGCTCTCACAGAGTGCTTGTCTTATAGTATTCGAGAATTTGGCTGATGATTTGGCCTTTCTTACTCATCATAAAATGTTCCGCTCATTATATCATGGTCACAATTCTTACATAAAATAAAGTTAAAAAAAAAAAAAGACTAAAGGCTTATATTGTTGTCTGACTTTTTAAACTCTCAAATATCAATATTGGTATTGGCCTTAGTCCATAGGTGGGAGAAACCACTCTGATCGGCTGTTCAGCTTAAGTGAATTAGTGCACGAGAAGAGAAACGGAAGTGAGGAAAGCAAGCAAAAGTCAAGAGGGCGTGAGATCGAAAACAAACTTGTTATATTGGTAAGATTTCCGTTTTAACCATTGAGCTCTTTAGCAGAAACGTTCGTAATGGTTTGTGTTATTGTTAAACACATTGTAAAAATGGCTATCTTTGTTCTCTCAACATTGAGTTGTATTGTTAATGTGCTAACTGGCTAACTAGCGTCTTGAATCTGTCCTGTCGGTCTTTTTGAATGATGAATGCAGACTACCACCACCTGCTGGTATGGAGAGTTATTTCCTCTTACACAGAATGTACGTGCTAGTTGGTCGTTGGCTGTAGTCTTTGTGGTGTGTTCAAGGCCCAGACACAGGCAACATGAGGCGACGCAACAGTCCACCTTTGTTGCTGCTAGATCTTTGATGTTAGTTTGGTATGTGCGGGCCTTTAATGGCACAAGTTGCTACTTAGGCCCAACAATGTAGAACAGCACAACAACTTTATTTCTGTCCTCAGGTCACATTTTTTCCCTAATACGCTGAGAAAGTCCCCAAAAAAAAACTCCTAATTCAAACTTGATTCAGGCCCATATGACTCATGTCTTTATACAGAGGAGTGTGGGAGGAAGTTTGGAACAAGATGGCCAGTGAGTATTTTGTTCCCAGTGTTGGGGCTGGGCCGGCTGGGCCGGGGTGAATAGTCAGGAGGCTAATGAATAAGAGCGAGAGACAGAGACGGAGCGTGAGAATGGAGGAAGTGAGCACAGCAAGTGGCAGATAGAAGCCAGGACTCTCTCTCCCTTTCTATTTCTCTCTCTGTGTCTCTAACCCAAACTGGGACAGGAAGTAGGATTGTTTGTGACCAGCACGTGTGATCCACGGCCCAGCATGCTCTGCTCTCTGGAGGGAGGTCAGGCAGGAAGTGGCCAGGCGTGGGCTGTGACCTCTGGGTAATGAGCGAGGGTCCTCAGGGGGGAATTGCTGCCTGCCGCCACGTTCCCTGCACACGCGCGCACGCACACACACACACACACACACACACACACACACTAGACGGTAGCCCCACAGCAGAAACTCTGCAGAACAACTGCAGTATCAGATTCTGTTTGAATCAGCAATCCCAGTTACACTATTACACATGGATGTGGGTTATTGAGCCACACTGTACATACTGACACAGTACAGCAGCATGACCGTAAACACTGTGTAAATCGACAATGGACAACACGTGTTGATGGTTTCAGCTCTGACTGGCTGCTGTGTGAGGTAGTTGCTGCACCATTTTAAACATTCAACACATATTTAATGTGTTTGTGTTGAATTATATTACAGAATTCTTGAGTGACTAAGCTCACAGGCCAACAGTTTTTTTTCACTGGAAATATAAATACAACTACATATCACAGAGACGCATGCAACCTCCAAGCATTGTGTCTTTTAAAGGAGTGTGTAGAGAATTTGCTCTTGGCACAACACATTTTTCCTCATGAGATTTTAATGTGAGTTTTTCCTTGTCAAGGGTCTGTTTGGGGATTTTTGTTTTCTATTTTGTTATTACTGTAATTGTGAAGCTTTTATTTTATTTTTTATAGTATGCTATATAACTCTGACTAAGGGTCATAAGAACACATTTGGCTGGATCAACTCAAACCTTTTTCTTTGTCTTATTTTGTGCATGCTCGTACTTAGCTGCTTGTACGAGCATCCTGTGGGCATCGGCCAAAACAGTGACGTGGCATATACAAGACAACGTGATTGATCGACATCATGTTGATGGATGAGGTGAGTAAATTTACACTGTTATTATAGTTTGATCCCCCCAAAACCAAACGAAGGTCCCTCCATGAATCGAATACCCTGCTGATGTTGACCCTATTTATATATTTTTTGTGCTTATGTGGACTTTCTGTTGGACTGTGGTGGGTGCCGGTTATTTATTGACGTTGCCATACAGTACTCAATTTCTAAGCTAACGTTGTTGCACACTGTTGCCGCTGTAGAGGAGCTGAAGAGAGGCAAGGCCCTCAGGAAGGCACATAAACATCTGTTGGATTTTCCCACCAAAAGTGCTTTAGAGTCCTTTACATAGAAATCATCTTGGATAATGTCGACAGTAACTGTACACAAAGCAGGTGTTATATTGTAGATACCAACATTCAAAATAACTCTGTTGCAGTTATTATAGTGCTTTTTGCTTTTGGAAAATTGACCACATTATGTCAATCTTTAGAGGCTGTGAGATACAGAGCTGCAAACGGAAAGAGCTGTGTGTGTGTGTGTGTGTGTGTGTGTGTGTATGTGTGCGTGTGTGTGTGTGTGTGTGTCTGTGTGTCTGTCTGTCTGTG